>JADBJO010012478.1:39750-44750 GCA_016801955.1 Conus betulinus
ACATACTGGCCTTGCTGTAAACATTCATCAATCAATTGCCAACATTACCCGACACAGAACTGAACTTGAAACTAGTACTGTTGAATGTATGTGGATTGAAAAAACAAAACTCCCAAATCACAGCCATTAATAATAGGACATTTATATAGACACCCATCTTCCACACACGAATGGTATGACAACTTTGTACAAAAGATGGATCGGATCTGTCACAAAAATTCAAATATACTACTATTAGGGTACTTTAATATTGATATGTTAAAAAACAACAACCAGCTTGGACAAGTACACTGTCACCTAATGCACTCCATCAGTTAGTACAAAACCCCAGCAAGAATAACTAAAACAACTGCGAGTCTTATTGACCATTTATACACCAACAACAAATCCGCAATACTAGATCTTTTCAGTGGTACATTCTGGTATTAGTGATCACTGTCCAGTCTTCTGCACGTGGTCCTTCAGGCTCCCCAAAACACCACCCAAAGATCACACACGACCGTCCAATACCGCTCTTTCAAACAGTTTAATGAAACAGCATTCCTCTATGACTTAAACATCTCCCCATTTCACTTAACTTATAATTACTCAGACGTCAATGATGCACTGTTCTTCTGGTAACAAAAAGCGTGTCGTCCGTGGGGTTTGCAGCATCCTCTGACTTGACTGTCCCCCTTCAATTAAAAAAAAAAAAAAAAACCTGAATGTGAGGGGCACGCGAGAGCGAATGTGTGTACAGATGATACGGCGCGCGTGTGAGTGTGCGTTGCCGCGCGGCTGTGTGGGTGTGTGTGTGTGTGTGTGTGTGTGTGTGTGTGCGCGTGTGTGCGCGCGTGTGTGTGTGTTTCGTGTTTTTTTTTTTTTTTTTTTTTCTTTTAGATACCTGGCCAGAGTTTCAGGCCGGATTGTGTTGCTCGTGTTTTTTTTCTGGCAAGTTGGCATTCTCGAGATGTCCCTGGGTGGGACTGTAACTGTATTCAGACTTGTTGTTGCAATTGGGTTGGTCGATCTTGGGTTTTTGATTAAGCACTCGATTCGCTAGCAGCCGAGTGGTAAGGATCCCCATCCTTGGGTAGTGGGCCTCTTTTGTCTACTTCATCGTAGCGCTGCAGCGGGGGACCTAGCCGTTCGCTCGGCCGAAGGAAGCCGCTGGTCTTCTGTTGGGGATCTATCCCTACCCACTGCTACCTCTCCATTGGGTCGTCCAGGACCTGAAGTTCCTCCTTTCGGTGGGGACTGGTTGGTCGAGTCCCGTCTTCCGTCGAGACTGGGGGCTGGCCGGCACTTCCTTTTCTGACCACCCCCGCCGTTCTGGTAAGAATTATTTCTGTATATAGAGAAAGTATTTTGTTATTGTGAAACCACCCTTTTCGCAAGTGAAAAGAGAAGAGAAAAAAAAAAGTTTTTTTTTTTTTTTTTTTTATCCATTTTCCATCCTGCTTGTAAAAGGGTGTGTAGTCGAGTCGAGGCGTGTCAGCGAAGCGCTCTCGAATCTCGAATTTTTTTTTGCCCATTCGGAGTGTTCCGATTGTGATTTATGTACTCCGACTCTATTTCTGTTTTCCTTTACCCAATTCCTGAGTGATTTCTGGGGTAAGGAGAAGCTCATTTCATGGTTGTAAAAAGAATTCCGTATCTTTTGTGGCACCAGGACTATAGGGTTGTCTTTGTGCTAGAATGGTTTTGGGCGCTGCTGTTAACCAAGGAAGGATATATGGATGGTTGATTTCTGACAGCCCAGAAGTCTTGCTGGATATGTTGGTGCCTGACTGGTTGGAATTTATTATATTTTTAAAAAATATTTGTAATTCAGAACACAGACATGCGAGATGGATGCGGACGTAAATAGGGTGTTCATCCGACTAATATTAAGTCGGAAACAGGGACCTCCCATCGCGACGCCCGCGTTGGCCCGCTCCTTTCGTATTGTCTGTTCCTGTTCGTCCTGTCTGTCCTAATGTTTATATTTTTTTTTTATGGATGGACGTATGAAAGGATGAAAGGATGAACGAGGCTCTTTATTTTTTTATTTTTTTTTTTTGTGGGGAAAATAAAGGGAGTTAATTTCTATTTTCACACATAGAAAACAAAACTGGGGAAATCTTTTTCTAAAAATAAATGTAGATTTCAATTTATATTTTAACATAGAGAAATTAAGTGATAATATAAATGGTTCGCACACACTGTTTTCATGTCTTTCTTCACTGCACCAACACATTTAGGGTTTTTTATGTGGAGAATTCTCTGAAAGACACTGATCTTCGCCGCAGCAGGGGTTTTTTTTTTTGTTTTTTTTTTTGGTTTTGGTTTTGGCGCATTCCAGCGCCTTCTACCAAGGCAGGTCGCTGGGAGGCTGGCTCGGTTACCTTGGCGACTGGCAGCTGAGCCAGCAGCGGGGACCTGAACCGGCTACGCAACTGTCGGACTCAGGCACCGGGGAGCAGTCCTCCAAGGCATCTACTACTACCTGAACCGGCGACGCAGCTGACGGACTCAGGCACCGGGGAGCAGTCCCCCAAGGCATCTACTGCGAGACGTGGGTCCTGGGCTCCCTTGACAGATGAGCTGAGTGACTTTAAGCTGTGGTGTAGAAGGCGTGGAAGCAGCTGTGTGCCAGCCAAAGCAGTATGAATGGATGACTATTTTGAATGAATGGAGTATGGAAGGCATTAGTGTGAAAGGGATTGAATTGTGTTGTTGTCCTGTGAATTAATGTGTAGGTGTGTTCCTCGCTTTTTCTTCTTTTACTTGGGAGGCACATAGCGATTAGTGGGATTTAGGGCAAACAATAGGCGGGTGACCCGGGTTCTGGGGAAAGGTGTATTGGGGTTACTTTGTCCCCTTAAATAGATAGTTTCTGATAGGTATCTATCCTTCTTCTCTAATTCCCACCTTCTCAGAACTTGCTCCTCGTCTGTCCTCTTTTCTTCTTTAGTTTTCCCTCGTCCCATATCTGTGTGAATGAGAATATTTATGTCAGTGTTGTCGAAATAAATGTTCTTTTGAATTTACCCCTGCGTTCCTGGTGTCGGGAGTTTACAGCCTGTAAGAGCACCAAATGAATACACACGCCCGACTTCCCTAATATCATTTTGCAAACAAAAACTTGGATCCATTAACTCACTCAAAATTCCCCTTCTTGCTGTACATGAAATAGGAATGCACATCGCGCAGTTAAATAATACACAATCCATGGGTCCTGATAACATACCCGCATTTCTTCTCAAACTCGCTCTACCTTACATTCTTGTGTCTCTTACATAGGCTACATATACAATTTATCCCTTGAAACTAATGTCTTCCCTCAAGCGTTCAAAAATGCCAAAGTGACCCCCCCCCCCCCCCCCCCCTTCCAAAATCAAATGATTTGTCGGATCCAAATAATTTCAGACCTATATTTTTACTATCAATCTATCTATCCAAACCCCTCGAAAGACACATACACACACACGTATCTCAGCTCGTGCATAAAAACAAACCATTTTACCCACTCCAATCTGGATTCCGATCTAATCACTCCTGCCACACAACATTATCAAGAATGTGTGACTCATGGCTTTCAAATATGAACCAGTCACAAATGACCGGAGTTGTCTTTCTTGAATTCAAGAAGGCGGTTGATCTTGTTGATCATTCCATTCTTTTAAAGAAACTATCTATCTGCCTGAAACACTCCTCGATAGTCTCATTATTCCAATCATACTTGAATGATAGGACTCAGTATGGAGTGCTTAATGGCAAAAACCACCGCTTCAGACTTTGTCAGACATGAAGTCCCACAAGTCTCAGTACTAGGCCCCCTCTTATTGTGCATCTTCATCATTGATTTACCATTGTCAATATCAGATGAAAAAATCACGACAGATCTATTTGCTGATGATTCGTCACTCCAAACGAATGGTAGTGACCTACAAACAATAGAAACTTCTCTCCAGGACAGTCTAAACGACGCGTCAGACTGGTGTCATTCAAACTCAGTGGTCATTCACCCAGCCAAAACCAAATCTATGATCATATGCTACTACCCGCCAAAAGCACCAATTGACTCCTCTTTGCCTAAAACTGTAGCTGAATGGCATTTCTATCAAACAGGTAGATGAGCATCGTGTTTTAGGGGTAACGATAGACAAAGAATTAAAATGGGAATCTCATGTCAATGTATGCAAGGTAGTCTCAAAAATTTTTTTCCTGTTATCTCAATTAAAGCGCTACGTCAACAGTACTGTACTTAAACTTTTTCTTCAATGCTCACATAATGTGCGGGACGGGAGTTGTGATGTCCACAAACAGGGCTGAATTCTCTCCATAGACGTGCAGCAAAACTATTCCACCCAGCCGTACCTCTAACAACAGACGAAAAACTAAAAACGCTGAACAAACTTCCTCTGAGTAAGCTATTGGAATTCACACAAGGCATCATTTATGTTTATAATCTTGACAGATATTATGCATGTGTTATATCAATGCTCTTTTTACAAGACTGAACAGCTTTTCTGGCTCAAAGAAATTCCTCCTCCCGTACCGACGCATAGGTCAATATAAAACAAGCCTAACTTACTCTGGACCATATATCTGGAACTCACTTTCACCGAGTCAACAAAATACGAATACTTAAAACCTTTTCAAGAAACATGAACATAAACATTTATGTCTCAGTAATTTGATTATTCGATTAAAATGATTAACGTCCATTCGCGAAGTCTTCTGTAAACCATACTTTGAATACACCGTCTAAAACATATAAACTACTCCGTTAAATCGCTCATTCGCACTCCCACTCTGTCTCCTATCCCTCTCTCCTCTCCCCCTACCATTCTCCATTCTCCCCCCCCCCCCCCTCTCTCTCTCTCTCTCTCTGTAGTTTTTGTTTATTTGGTTGGTTGGTTGTTTCTTTATTTATAAGTTTCCTTCTGTTTGACTACCCACCATGTCACTATTACTTTTATAAACAGTCTGCTTATCATAGTAGAATTGGATTACAGTGTTGCTTTGTTAAATTG
>JADBJO010012478.1:54750-57821 GCA_016801955.1 Conus betulinus
AGAACCCATTCGATTAAAATCTACCCCTAAATATATCAAGCTGGTGATAACATCAACTTTGTCATTTCCATAATGAAATGTGTCCTGTTTATTCAGCCTGTTAAATATCATTATTTTAGTTTTAACAACAATAACTGTTAGCTTCCACATATTACACTATAAAAGCAAGGAATCTAGTGCTTTTTGTAATCCCACTTTTGTCTCTGAAAATGTAATTGTGTCATCTGCATATAGCAGACAAAAAGTTTGACATCATTCGGTATATCAATATCCAAAGAAAGCCTAATTTCTAATAGTGAACACCCATTATCTTTCAGATAGCCTTCAAGATCATTCAAATGCAAAGCAAATAATACAGGAGAAAGATTCTCACCTTGACGGACGCCTTTATGGCTCCCAAAAGAGTCTGACAAACTGCCGTTCATAAATACGGAAGACTTCAAATTACTATACATATACATTATGACTCGTAACACACACACACACACACACACACACACACACACACACACACACACACACACCCACACACACACACACAGACACACACAATCCGGGCGAGCAGACAAACACACACAGGCACATGTATGTGTGAACACACACACACACACACCACACACACACACACACATGAAAAACATAAGCACTCATTATGGCTTTTCCCTCAGATATTTATGATGCGCTTTTTTAAAGTTTAATTATAAATGATAAAAAAAAATTGCATTTAAAGGTATTCTTGCATCTCATTCCATGATGTAACAATAGAGAAAATGAGAAGTTACATAAAAAAAAGAATAAGTCTTGGGGCGTGGGTTAAGAAAGGTATTCTTATTACGAATGTTACTTTAAGAAAATCTTCTGTACAGATAGAATAGTGTCAACTTATTCACGATTTAGACAGCTTTTTTTGAAACGACATGTATACCCGTCTAATTGCTCGTTGTCATATGAGAGAGAGAGAGAGAGAGAGAGAGAGAGAGAGAGCAAAACAAACACATAGTCTGAGAGAGAGAGAGAGAGAGGAGAGAGAGAGAGAGAGAGAGAGAGAGAGAGAGAGCAAAACAAGCACATAGTCTGAGAGAGAGAGAGAGAAGAGAGAGAGAGAGAGAGAGAGAGAGAGAGAGAGAGAGAGAACATAACAACACATTGTTTTTAAGGTCTCACCTCAATAGAATCGAACTGCGCATGTCCACCGCGTTCATTGATGTAGTCCATCAACTTCTGGGCGTGCTCACGCTCCTCCTTTTGAGGCCTCGGAGAAGAATTTCTGGAATCCTGGCAATGCCACGTCTGCACGGCCGAAGAAGGAGGCCTGGATGGAAATCATCATCATCATCGTCGTCATCATCATCATCATCATCATCATCATCATTCTTTATCATTATCATTGTAAGTTTTCAACATCATCATGATCGAGATCATGGTCATCATCAGTCTTCATAAACTGCTTCTGCTCTTCAGCGCATCATGTACAACAGGCATCAAATTCAATTGAGCACCAAATGAAAATGTGCTAAGTATGGTGAGTGCACTGCCAGTGCATCTAGAATACCCTCTCTCTCTCTCTCTCTCTCCTCTCTCTCTCTCTCTCTCTCTCTCTCTCTCATATGTAAAATAGTTCCCAGACAAGTCTATCAGGTAAAACAAAGCATTCCTTAATGTTCAAGCCAGGACATTACTCCTGCATGCGTTGTCTACATGCTCCTTTCAGCCAGAAACAGTTCTGCACTGTTCGACCCTTTCTTTGCAAATTCAGCGAACGTTTGATCAGTATATGCAAAAAGTGTACCTTTAAAGCAATTCCCGTAAAATTCTCAAGTCATCCCAATCGAATATATACTAAATAAGGAGTTCTCCTATTTAAGGAGATGTCTACGTCAAGCAAAAGGATATTATGCAAAAAAAAGGTATATCTGTATTGTTCCACAAATGATTCAGTCTAACTTTAACACAACTTCTGGACATCCTATAAACTTTCAGGTTCTCTCACTTTGAGGTGCTCTGTTCCAGAATTCATCTCTACCAGAGCTCAGGTGCCATCGAAGTACAGAACCTTTCGGATGGAAACTGGTTACACGCTTTACTCTCACTTCCTAGTCACTGAGACAAGAAGTATTGATCAACTTTGTCAATGTTGTACACAGGCTTTACAAAGTCACTCGAAAGGGATGATATTTCATGCCATGCCATTATCAATCCCCATTAATGCTTAAAATTCCCCAAGTGACTGTTGTTGCCGTTTACAAGAACTATTGTTTCATAGATATTTTTGATGCCGTTATTGGTGATTGGTTGTGGTCTGTGTTATTGCACACATATATGAACATGTAAACCGATGCAATGTCATCACAACATAATCATTATGTGTGTAAAAGCGAGTGTAGTGCTGATATAAAATTTCGTTCATAGTATTTACCATCTCCGCATCTCTCTCTCTCTCATCTCTCTCTCCCTCTCTCTCTCGCCCTCTCCTCCTCTCTCTCTCTCCTCTCTCTCTCTCTCTTTGCAAAGTTTTCTTTTTCGTGTGTGTGAAAAGTTGCTTGTCTTATTTTGGGTCGCTTTTTGTATTTCAGTCTAGTATTCTTTTCATTATTTAGATAGTTTCATTTACTTTTGAAGTCACATATTATCATTATTTTTTTTCTACTTCACTGAGGGCAAGATGTGAAAAAAAGCCTGTATTGTGCCTATTCTTTTCTTGCCCTCATTAAAAAAAAGATTCGTTCGTTCGCCGCGTTATCCGCTACCCCCTCCCCACTAACACCCGTCTCTCTCTGCCGTCAAAATCAATAATCCCCCTCCCCCCCCCCCCCCCCCCACCCCCCCCACTACCACCCGTCTCTCTGCCCATAATCCCCCCCCCCCCACTACCACCGTCTCTCTGCCGTCAAAAATCCCCCCCCCCCCTCCCCCCCCCCCCCCCCCCCCCCCCCACTACCACCCGTCTCTCTGCCGTCAAAATCAATAATCCCTCCCCCCACCCCCCTCCCCCCCCCCACTACCACCTTCTCTCTGCCGTCAAAATCAGTAGTCTCCACACTACCACCTGTCTGTCTTCCGTCGAAATAAGT
>JADBJO010012479.1:5000-35000 GCA_016801955.1 Conus betulinus
CTGAATATTGCCTACAATCATCCCTGCTAGTCTATTTGCTCTTTTAATGGTTTCATTAATATGTTATCAAATGATAAATCAGGATCTATTATCAATCCTAGGTCTTTTTCAGCATTTGTCTGTTCAAGCAATACACCTTCCATATAATAATCATACCTAGGATTATTTTTACCTGAATGAAGAACTTCACATTTCATATTATTAAATTTAATCTGCCAGGCATTTGTTCATGCAACAAGTTCATCAATGCTCTTCTGCAATTCAGTGAAATTTTCAACTGCCTCTGTGGTAGCAAAGATTTTGACCAGACTACTAACAACATTGGGCATATCATTTATGAAGTAAATAAACAGGGTAGGTCCCAGGACACTACTTGGGGGACCCCACTAGTAATTTTCCCAAGATCAGAAACCTGATTCCTAACTTTAACATACTGTTGTCTATTACTTAGAAAATCAGTAATCCATGAGAGTATGTCTCCACCTATTCCATAGCCTTCAAGTTTAGTTAGTTATTAGTTTTATGTGGCACAGTATCAAAAGCTTTCTGCAAGTCTAAATAAACTGCATCAACTGGTTTATTGTCATCCAGCTTTACCATCCAATCATTTAAGGTGGAAAGCAGCTGTGAAATATAGGATCTTCCAGTGGTAAAACCAAACTGACAGTCTGTGGGCAAACCATAATCTATCAGATGACAATTTAGCAAATCTCTGAGTACACTCTCAAAAACTTTGCATACTAATATTACTACTGAAGTCAAACTTACTCTGTATAGTTACCTGGACATTTTTCATCACCTCTTTTTAATTGGTTTTACTCAGCTGCCTTCCATTTTATAGGTAACTTACCACACTGTAGTGTCAATCAATTCCTTAAATACTCTTGAATGAATTTTGTCAGGTCCAGCAGCTTTGTTGATTTTTAGCTTGGACAGTCTTTCAAATTCTTTTCAGAAACAGTAGCAGAAAACAGTTTTATATCTGCGGTTTTTTTTTTTTTTTTTAATCAGGAATATTCTCTACATCTTCGTCTGTAAACACACTAGTAAGAAGTTATTTAAGTAAGACCTTTGCCTTCCCTTTATCCGTTGTAATTAATTCACCATTAGAGGTCACTAGGTTCACAACAGCTTCTTTAGGTTTAGTCTTTGAATTACATAATTGAGGTATGCTTTAGGGTTTGTTTCAATATTTCTGGCTAATTTTCTCTCTTTTTCTTTCACAGACTTCTCCTCCTACTCCTCCTCTCTCTCTCTCTCTCTCTCTCTCTCTCTCTTGATCACCTTTTTCCGATTCGCCGACAGAACACGTTGTAGCACGCTTGAAAGCTGTCGCGGTGATATGCCTTCCTGCGGGTGACTGTTGATTGTCAGTACCACGCGATACTTATTTATAGAAGCAATATAAATTATGCCTATTGTTTCGTCAAATCGCGAATACGTTTCGTCTATAATGAGGCAAAGGGACATAACTCCAACCCAATGCTGTTTGTGCTCAAAATGAATCGGCCTTGGCACTCTGGTTGGGTGGTAGAAGCAGTAATTATAAGCAGAAGAAGCTCAGCAACAGTAGTATTATTATTAGAGGCATTTTTTAAAATTCATTTATTGAAAAAGAAAATATGTATATTATTACGTTGCAATACCGACTGACGTTTTGAAGAAACCCAAAAGCATGCTGGGTAATTTTCGTAAGTTGTCCTTCCTTTAGGTTAGGTCACCACAGAAGCAGAAGCATGGAAGAATATTCACGAGATCCATGGTAAGTTGTTTAACAACTTGTTGTGTCCGATTAGAGCTTTTGGATAGTTTTTGAAAATACAGCTCATGCATAATCATATTGTTTATTAGTTAGATGTTGTATTTCGGTATTATTTTTCTTTTGCGTATGAGACTTGCGTATGATCATGATGAAAGTCACGCGTGTTATTTTGTCAGTTGAAAGAGGCGAGACCCGGAATATTCGGGGACAGTTGACGAAACCTGGGGGGTATTTACTTGAGTTTTCTGGCACCCACGGTGGTAAAAATGCAGATGAAGTTACTCTTTTTCTAAGGACACTTCAATCAAACTTTGCACTGACATCCTTCAAACTCCTGATGTGGCCTTCGCTTTCTCCTTGGCTATAAATAAACATATATCTACGGTCAACCTCGTTGAGATTTGGGGTTGTCCAACTGTCGGAGAGAATTATAAGTAAAGCAAGTTTGCAAGCAGAACTTTTTCATTTGGCAAATATGGAGTTAACTTTAAACGGCACAGTCCCTTTGACACTCAACTGCTATAGAATATGTTTCAGTTTTACTGTTTACATAATCAAGTTCAGCTCTCACTCACGGGGAACTGTATATAGACTGTCACGTCAGTGATTGGTTGACCACTTCAGGGCAGTGCTTACATAAAATTTACAGACCATGAACACCTCTATTTGAAGGATGGAAAAGCACCTTTATCAACTTAATCAATCCATAGGTATGCTACACTGCTTTTCTGAGTATTTGTTAAATGTTGCTGCTCAGATTGGCTACTAAGTTTTAGAAATTGTTTTAAAAACCAAAACAAAAGATGCTAGTTGGTTAAAAGACTTAAAATTTTGAGCAAAACTCAGTGGATAGCTGAAGTTAGGTTTGCAGCTGTTAGTTTAAATGTCAAAATATTTTTTCTGGCTCAGTGCTCATATACCTTTGTCACTTTCATCATCTAGTCAGAGTCACTGACTGTCACTGCTCTCATTCATTCTCCTTCTTTCCACTTCAGAGTCATTGTCGCTGTCGTCTCCTGAGTCCATCAATATCTGATTCATTCCCATCATTAATTTAATTTGAAAACACAGTTTGCTGAAACATTTCGTCCACAGTCAAGCTTTTATTACTGTTGTTGTCAGAGTTCAACATTTTTGAGTTTTGCCCAAAGTCAGTGGGTTGACAAATAAAACTAAAAAAAAATTGAAAAATCAAGAAGGTGGCTAACTACTCGGTGCTAGGTGGAAGTTGATTCCATTGGCTATTTCAGTATTTGGTTTCTGACTCTGGAAACATCAATGAAACCATTTTTTCTCACATATGACATACATTCATATAGAGGAATTTGGATTTCAATTAAACATCTTCTCGGTTCATGAAATCAATGGACAGGGGAATAAAACTTTGTTTAAATCTGACACTTCTGCAGTTTTAACCGATCGATATCTTCGTCCTGACTGAAGAAGGTCATACTGATTTGCAAGAACGTGGGTCTGGTCACACGTAATCTTCTTCGCTTTACAAACAACACGGCACCTGTATAGCTCACTCAGACTTTTTTGTCTCTCACCAACGATTTTTCCTCCCACGTTCACCACTTTCTCAAGCACATTTCTGCTCTTCACAGTCAACCCACCATACCAACACATAAATGAGAAAGTTAGAACAGATTCCAAGAAGCATGAATAAAATGTCCGAAGAATGTCAGTATTCACATGAAATGATCGCAGCTTGCGAAGACAATATAATCTGGTTTGACATTTTTTGTGGACATACTCAACATGGGATTTAAAATTCAGCTTATTATCTATAAAAGTTCCTAAATATTTGTATGATTCAACACGTTCTACTTCAGCACCTTTGATAAAAAAAAAGTGGTGGTACAGCTTTTGGATTCTTTCTAAAATCAATCAACATTTCTTTCGTTTTTGTTACATTCAGATCAAGATAGTTATGATCGCACCAGTCAACAAATCTTTGAACCTCCTTGAAGTAAACAGAATCAGAGTTGGAAAGATCCACAAGTGCTGAGTCATCTGAATATTTAATGTACAAAGTTGAATCACTTCCTGAACAATCATTTGTGTACAGAGTAAAAAGCACTGGTGATAAAACAGTACCCTGGGGTGCGCCAGTTGAAATGACTCTGGAAGACGAAACAACACTTTGATATCGAACAGACTGTGTCCTCTGTGTAAGAAAATCAATTATCCAAAGAAATGAGCTTGTTACCCACATTTATGTTAATGTTTCTTTGCCATCAGATGTGGTTGTATGGTGTTGAATGCTGATGAG
The DNA here is from genome assembly GCA_016801955.1 of Conus betulinus. NCBI lineage: Eukaryota > Metazoa > Mollusca > Gastropoda > Neogastropoda > Conidae > Conus > Conus betulinus. The sequence continues at coordinate 9,038 of JADBJO010012479.1, forward strand.
AAATCAATAAAGAGAATGCGTACAAAGGAGGCAGGTTTTTCGAGGTGTGAAAAAGCATGATGATGGAGAGTGTGTGAGTGTGGCATCATCTGTTGATCTGTTCTGTTGGTATGCGAACTGAAACGGGTCTTGGTACTGTGTAGTATCTTTTAAAACATAACCGAGGACAATTCTTTCAAGACATTTCATTGCAACAGATGTGAGGGCAACTGGTCGGTAATCATTTAAACAGCTTGGGTTGCGTTTTTGGGAACAGGACATACAGTGGCATTTTTCCATAAAACAGGAATTATACATTCTCTAAGTGACCAGGTAAACAAACGACTGTAAACATAGGAGAGCTGAGAAGCACACACCTTCAACAATTTTCCACAGATATTATCAGGGCCCATTGCCTTTCTCACATTTAAACGTTTGAAAAAAAAAAAACTGAACATCATTTTCCTCAATCACAACAGAATCACTTCCATCAACATCGTTTTTAACATTGCTTTGGAGTTCTTCCTTCACTTCCTTTAATTCTTTACTAAAATCTTTATCATCAAATCTACAGTAAAAATCGTTCAGCTTTTCTGCAAATTGCTTCTGTTCTTTTGCTGTTTTTTTGTTACTAATATTTTGGTTTGAACATTTTCCTGAACCTGATAAACCTTTATTCCTTTCCATGCATCTCGCATATTTCCATTCTGGAACATGTTTTCAACTTTTCTCTTGTAAGCTCTCTTTGATTCTTCAATCTCCGTTTGCAGTTTCTTTTGTACAACCTTACGATCGCTTTTATTGCCTGATTGAAAAGCTCTTTTTTTTTCTCATTTAGAGTTATTTTCAGAGATTTTGTAACCCAAGGTTTGTTGTTGGGAAATATTTTGATAGTTTTAGTAGGTACAATCATGTGTTCACAGAAAGAAAATGTAGCTGGAAATAACATCGGTGGCTTCGTTAATGTCAAAACTAGAATTCAAAAACAAATTCCAATCTGTACATCAAAACAAGCCTGTAATTCATCAACACTTTCTTGTGTCCAACACTGCACTTGCTTTTTAGTGATAGGTTGTGTTTTCACTTTAAGTTTTGGTCTGTAAGCTGGCAAGAGATGAATGGCATTGTGATCAGACTGACCAACAGGGGGGAGCTGAACACACTTGTATGTAGATGGTATATTACAGTAGCATAAATCAAGTATTTTATCCTTTCTTGTAAAACATGACACATACTGTTTAAAAGAAGGCAGGCTTGAATTGAGGTCACTTTGTGTACTTTTGCAAGAGATAATATCATGTATGCCAATATATATATATATATATTTTTTTTTTTTTTTTTTGAAAGTTAATGTAAAACATATATTCAGTGACAAATATTAAATCCTGCAAATGGTACAGTTATTTGCGAGAAGTGTGGCTGTTAAACAGAGAGACATGATATGATCCAGGCATTATGACTAAATGTCATAAAGGAAAGAAATCAACATCAAGAAATTTTCTTCTTTTTTTTTAATCTCCCCTGGCCCCACCCCCTTTATACCTCTCTTCTCCCCCACTTCCTCCCCACAGGATATAAAAGTTGTAGCAGCTATTATTTGGATTGTCCTTTGTAATGCTCTGACTGACTCAGCATTGTTAATGGTACAGGCTGCAGGTGCCCTGTAGGTTTAGAAGGAATTGTCATTCAAAACGAAAATTATGAACCAGTCGTATTTTACGCCATCAGCTAGTTTCAAGGCTTCTTACCTTGGGTTTGCTGTGTGTTTTAGCCCATGGCGCATTGTTGATGACTGTGGTGGTGCCTTCTCCATGGGAGCAATTGGTGGGGCTTTCTTCCACTCCATTAAAGGCTACAGAAATGCTCCCAGTGTAAGTACTTCATCCTCTTTCGAGCGTGCATGAAGGCATACATGTGTTCTCAATTGCAATAGAAAAAATGCACTAAAACATGTGCATGCACACACACACGCACGCACGCACACACACAGACCACAAGCGCATGAATGTGTTCACCTGCGATGATGCATGCACATATAATTCATACAGCCTCATTCACACAGCTCTTGATGTAAAGCATTAGCATTTTCATTGCCAAAAGCACAAGTGAAAGGTAAAAGAGATGCACTGGTGCATGCACTTGCTTGTTTATTTATAAGATGTTAATATGAAGTTATTTTTTTTCTTTGCTTATTATTATTTATACAAATGAAAAATAAAATTCTGCACAATTAAATCCATTTTCTTATGCAAACTTCATTTTTCTGTTGCTGTACGAGTTGTATTGTTAAGTGGCATTTTCAGCTTTTAAAATCATCAGTTTCATCCATACATGATCACAGACACACACAGACATGCAGGCTTATGCGTGGGGGAGGGGGGGGGTGTTAGTTGTTTTGATAAACTGAAGCTCAAACTTATCAGCTTTAAATTAAAGGTACGACGACAGTACGAGCAAGATGCACTTTCACCTCTGAGCAAATTTCTTCCTTTTTTCTTGTATATATGTTCTTTCCCTTTTGCTCCTCCCCCATGTATGGTCTTCTGTTTGCACCTTGTCCACTTTTATGTCTTCAGAGTCGGCACCACAGAAAGCTCCTTATTTTCTTGGATCCCATGTAATACAAGTTAAAGTACAATCAGCCCCCAAATAGAGAAACAGAAGGTGGTGCCAGCACTAACTGCTAGTGCTGTTCAAGTGTTATGTCTTTTGACATAGCTCATTAGCTGTTTGCATGTCCAGTTTCAAAAGTTTTCCTTCATAGGAAAAAAAATGGTAAGGTAAATTATCTTCCTCTGTATTTCCATGATGAATGGTTACTTTTCATTTTCAGAGAGAAACATACCAAGTTTGAGTGTAATCTCGGGATTTGAAAAAAAAAAAAAAAAAAATCATTTTTCAGTCATGACCGAATTGCGAAGTCACATTGTTGTGACAGATTTAACATTGACTGGTGAAACACAGTGCACTGACATGCAACATGTTGTGTCCCTGATTTGTTTCTGTTTTTGTGGTGGTGGTAGTTTACAGATGCTTTACTCTGATAATGTGTGATATGCTGCACAGGGTCAGTACCGGCGGTTGATCGGCAGTATGATTGATTGCTGTGAAGGAGAGAGCACCCATTTGTTGGAGGTAAATACCAAAAACTGAGATAGAAATAAACATAATGATGCATTTGTAATTGTCTTTTTTTTTGTAATAATTTGTTGTAATATAATATTTGTGTGTACACTTGTATAATTTGTCCCTGTACGATATGTCCTTTTTTTTTTCCCTTTGACCATTCGCAATGTGACTTTAGTGTTGTGTGTGTATTATTTCTGTGAGGAAAGAGAATACATAATGTATGGCCTTTAAGTATTAATTACAGTGTGTATAATGATTTCTTCTGTTCTTCTATTACTTACATTACAATGTTAATATAATTTCTTCTTCTCCTTGTGCTTCTTCCTCTCCTTCTTCGTATCTTATTCTTCTGCTTCTCCTCCTTCCCCTCCTCCTGTTCCTTCATTTTCATAGGGAGTCATTTGAGGCACCATTCTGAACAACACTACAGTTCACCAGATTTCTCCAGTTTTGTTGGTTGCTTGCCAAGGGTAGGGTCCCTGCAAATTATGTCGATGTGTTTGTCGATTCCATTATCAGCTACAGTGTGATCTAAAATTTTTGTCTTTAGTATTTTGTGAAGTCTTATATTGTCTTATTTATTAAATCTAAAAACCCTGTTAATTTTTTTCCCCAGTAGAATGGATTATTTTGTTCTAGGAGTTTTTGTGATCTTCCCAACGACTTTTACTGTGTTATCTGATGATGGAGTGTCTATTTGAATTTAAGAAGCAACAATTTGCAGTAGGTATGGAGCAGGTCAGCCAGCCTGTACATCCATACACTTTTTGGTGGTTTTGTACACCATTTTGCAAAAATTTTAATTCATATGTGATGCTCCCAATAACCAAAGTTAATTTTGATGAAAATGTAACCAAAGTTAATTTTGATGAAAATGTAGAAAATGTAATGTGTTGAGACTGATGAGTTAAGACACTGTCAGTTGCTCCTTTATTTTCAGTTGTATTTTGGTATGAGAACTGACCTTCCAACCGTACGAAGATCAGATCAACGAGAATGCCCATGACAGTTTGAATTAATCTAATCATACTGAAACAACTATTCTGATGGCAAGACTTCAGATTTTGGCAGTAGAAGTCCTGAGAGAGTAAAGATGTTTCTAACTTAGTCCAGCTTTCTGGAAAACAATTGAAGCGATAAAAAACGTTTCAACAGCAAATTCAGGTCAACTGTGGATCATCATTGAACAATAGTAGTCAGATTGTCATGACATCTGTAGATCAACAGACCATGATCTGCATCATTTGCTGGATCCATGGGTAAAGTCCAGTTTCAGTCACCAGAACAAAGTTTCAAGAGGAGATTGAAAGATCTCACACAGTCTTTTTCCAGCAGGAGTCCTCATAGCCATCTTATACCAGTCGCTATGAATACTTGACACTGTTAAGACAAAATATGTTTATGGAAGAATTGCTTTGATTCACATTGTGTTTCAGGTAATTTTGCGGTGTGGGGTGGCCTGTTTTCGGCCATTGACTGCTCCATGGTGTACATCCGGAAAAAAGAAGACCCATGGAACTCCATCACCAGTGGAGCCCTGACTGGAGCCATCTTGTCCGTCAGAAGTGAGCAGTGGTCTTTGTGCCCTAGTTATGGGAAACTATGGTTCCAACATTCCTCGAGAGTCTTTGTGCAGTTAACTTGAGAAGGCTTAAATATAAGGCCATCGTGGTACATGCAGGTTCGTACGCCCCTTGAAGACCCTTAAAAAACCTTTTAAAATTTCAACTGGGTCAAAAAGACCCTTGAAAACTGCAGATATCCCTACCATCCCTTGAAATCCCCTTAAACATCGTTTTCAGACCAAAACTGACCGTAACATTTCAAGACGAATCGGAGAACAAACGCGCGAACGAGACTTTGGACATCAATTTTCGCCTCTCAAATGTCCAATACTGTTATGTCTGCCATCATGCCTATAAGGGAATTGCACATTTGATCCATTGTGGTTACAGAAGGAAGAATATCGAAGCTGGATCACTGAAAGTAGAGACAACAAACGTGCGTTTTTCTGTAAAGTGTGCAAAAAGACCGTTGATGTTCGGGCAATGGGCGAATCAGCGGTTGCAAGTCATGGAAAGAGGAAAAAAATACATGGAACTGGAAAAAGCGAGTAGGCCGGTCGTTAGTCTTACGGACTTCGGCAATCATCAAATTCATCAACATCGGGTCAGACCCTTTCCTCAGAAAGAATAGTCAGCCAATCCACAATAACAGCAAGTGGAACAGATGTGTTGAAAGCTGAAGTGTTGTGGATGATTCATGCCATCAAGAATCATCCCAGTTTCCGATCTGCTGAAGACATGCAAAACTGTTTGCAACAATGTTTCTGTATCCTCGATTGCGACAAACTATCGGCGTCAGGAAACCAAAAGTAGATATCTTGCAACTTTGGCATTGCTCCTTTTTTCTGTCAGAACTGAAAAAAGATTGAAATCACAGACAGACTCTTCAAATCAATCGTCACGTCGTTTCCATAGACTTTAAGTGACTCGTGTGTGTGCGCATTTGTTAAAAAAAAATTAAAAAAAAAAAAAAAAAAAAATCCTACTTTCTTGTTTAAAAGACAGCATACATATATATTATATATATATATATATAAATGCCAATTCCGCCCCCCCCCCCCCCCCCCTGCCCTCCTTACGTAGCATTATTATTATCAATCCACCTCAACCACAACCGTCACAAAGATATCGCACCACCCCACTAAACCAGCTACACAACCCCATCATTTCAAATCCCTCCCCCCCCCCCCCCTCCTCCCCAATGTTTCTTCTCCCATAATCCCCTCTGTTGTTTCCGTCTGGCAGCCATTCTTCCTACCACATGGACAGATAAGTCGCTCTTCGTTCTTTGTACTGTCCTAAATGTTAAATGTGATTGGGGGGGGGGGGGGGGGGGGGTTTTTTTTTTTCCTGAAGAAGACCCAAGAGGTCAAAATGCATCATGTCTTGTCCTGTGCTTTGTTTGTCCATGTCCTTGGCAGTTACTAACCCCCTCTCTTTCAAAATTTTGCTTCGTTCTCCACCATCAGTCACTCCATTTTGAAACAAAAAAAAAAAACCCAGTTAAGTGTGGAGCTGCAGGAAGGCTACCCACATTCACCTTTTCAAGAGGGGTTACCTCGCTCCCTATCCTGCCCCAGAACAAGCATTAGGCTAGTCCAGGCCCACCAATCATTCATACACACTTCCACCCGACACACATACAATGGCTGTATTTTAAAAGTAAAGTTTGCTGAGCTCCCTCCTGAAATGTGCCAGAGAGGGGCCTCGGCTGCAGCTGCCGGTAGAGAATTAATGAATATGTCATGCTTTTTGATGAATCATTGAATAAGGACTTGAGACAGAAGCAGCTGGACATCCATGTCAGATACTGGTACGGAAAGCAGATTGAAAGTTTTCTTTTTCTGATTTCTCAGTTTCTGTATAAAGACTTCATTTTGTTATTTTTTGTTTATGATATTGAGCGTGGAAAAGACTACAGAAGTGTCATTACCATATCATCATGGCTGGATTACTTGTGTAAGGTTATTATTCACTCTTTTTTTTTACAATTGTGCAGCTAAATTTGCCCCTTTAAAAATATCCCCTTTAGAAACCCTTGAAAAACCCTTGAATTTTTTTCCTGTGAGGAAGTGGGAACCCTATGTAACATGTGTGCTTGATTCAAAAGTCTTGTAAAGTGCAGATCGCTGTGTAGTATTTTGAGTCTTTATAGGTTACCAAAAGAGAAACATTGGATTTTCATAGTTTGTGGTGAAATAATCCATGATAGACAGAATTGATATCATGAAAATTATAATAGACCTGTCGGTTTTGCCATAATCAACACTGACTCAGGCTGTCACTTACCTCGATGCCCATTCACATTTTTCATGCATTAGCTGTCCTCATTCTTTGCAACTTTTGACCATGTTGCGCAGTAAAAAACCTTAACTGAAATTCTTGGAGTGACTTTAAAAACAGTTTTCGTCATAACTGTTGGTAAGTGGGGACACTGAAATGAAAATTTAGTCCTGGAAGCACACACACAACTTGTGTGACAGTAAGCCTTGCAGTCCAGTTCTTTTTATTATTGACATCTGGCTCAGATTACTGAAAGTCAAAGACTTTGAAGCTATAGGACAGTAAGATTAGGTAAACTGGTCTTAACACAGCATATAGACCTGTTTGGGGTAGAAATGATTCCTGCTAGGTTTGTGTTTGGTCACCTTAAAACTAGGTGGAGGTGAGGGGGGGGGGGGGGGAATGGGGAAATAGGTTGCATTCAGGAAGGGATGGAGGACAGAGGAACTTTATGTCTTTCTATTATGTTATGCCAGCTTTTGGTGCACAAAACATTGGAAGAATACATGCCTTTTTTGTGTACAGATCTTCTGCTTCACCTCCCCTCTTCACCCCTTTTACAACCATTCCCACTCTTCCCCTCCCCATCATCTTGTGAACATGTTGATGCAGTAATCGTGAGTTTTTTTTTTTAAGTTTGTATTGGTAGTTGTTTTAACATATTCAAGCTTGTATAATTTGCTGTTGTTATTGCAGATGGGGCTGGTGCCATGGTGGGATCAGCTATCATTGGTATGTGCTGATAAAGTGAACAGACCTGTTTTACTCGTATGATTTAGTATATTATGTACTACATATGCTTGGTGAAAATATGACTATTAGGATGAACTTTGGGGGAAGGGGGGTGGGGGGTGGAGAAGGAGCTTGGAAAGAAATGTACAGAGGAAATTCTTGAGTAGTTACTGCATTTGCAGTGTGTGACCATTGTTTTGTCTTCATGTGCTTAACCAGAGAGCTTTCGCTAACTCTTGCACACGATATCATGTCAGGCTACGTCCGAATCTTTGACAATGTGGCAGTACATTTGAATCCTTGTGGCCCTTGAATTTAAAGACAAACAAGCAAAAAATAAAAGAAAAAAAACACACATGCAAAGAAAACCTGGTGAGAGAGTGAAATTGTGCCAAAGGATGCTTATGAAACAGGTTTGATAGTAGTGGTATTAGGAGAAACTATGTTTACGGTAGATTGACAAATATCCCTTTATTCTCTGCTGCATCAGTAGCATATGATTATTAATGTAACAAATACAGGGGTGCACGTCTTCCAGATTAAAGTGGAAACCTGGATCAGAAAAATCTTGAAAACTTTGTCTTTGGATCAATGAGATTGTGTTTGTGCAGGCTTTGCTTGCTGTGAGATTGTGTTTGGCAAGACTTTGTTGTACTTTCTGGTGCATAGATATTTTTGTATATTTTGAATAGTGATCACTTCTCTTGTGTTCATCTTGAATATCCTTAGTTTGTGACTTGTATCAAGACACAGAATAATCATTCTGGAAAGAAAATACTTAATTCTAACTGTAAAATCTTTAAAAGGTTATTGCAGTCATTCAAACTCTTTAATAGAGAAGGCACAAAGAGTCTGAAATTGATAATCGACTTTCTTGCCAGTCATACACAGAAAAGACACTACTATATACAGCCAGTCCATGCAGGAACAAAAGAATAACTAAATAAATTACTTGACAAAATAAGATTTTGATAGCCAGCAGTGAATGGAACCAAAAAATAACTTAAGGATTGATAAGTTGACAGACTCGGAAAAGCTGGAATGGTCTGGTGCAGAGAGCACATTTAATGTCACTGCCTTGGGCGTAAATTGGTTCAGTATAGCAGAACTTTGAAGTACAACTCAGTGGGGGAAAAATTGTTGGCTACTCATGCAAACAATGTGTGTGGTACGATGTTTTAAACAAGTGTTCAGAGAAGGGAGCACCACCAAGACAAAGCACATGCACCACAAAAACAAAAAAGCGTTCATATTTATTGGTGAGGTCAAAGGTGATGATTAAAGTGGGGGTGGGGGGAAGGCTGACCTCCCTTTGTCTTGTGCCAGTAGGAACCTGTTATGGATCAGTTCAAATGGTTAAAAGTAGTGACTGTGGACACCTTTTAACGTTCCATATATCCTTAAATGGATCGGTGGGCATAGATTCAAAGATTTCCCCCTACATTTGATACTTGGTATATAACGATTTTAGTTCCTCAGCAACTGATTTCTTTACAGCGCCGCTTCATGTTTTAGCTTTCTACCCAGCTTTGGCTGCTGTGGGGTGCCATTTGATAATGTTTTTTGAACCAGCACGCGAGGCAGTCAGCTCTGTCACACTGATGAGCCTCAATCAGCAGACAAAAGGCCTCTGAACAGGCGATATAATGGTTCTGTCTTCAAGATAAAGTATGATATGCAAGTTGACAGATAACCAAACGGAATTTGCATGAATCAACAGGGTACTTTATGCACAAGGTGAACTTGTTGATAGTGCTGATTTATTTCACTCTCATGGTATATTTTGTGGTCTCTTTTTGCGATGCAGGTGGCGTGTTGCTTGCCTTGATCGAAGGGATGAGCATCATGTTCACACGGTTTTACAGCAGAACAGTTCAACCCAGGTAAGTGCACAAAGACGCCCATTGTATGATTAAGGTCAATCACTGTTGAGAGTGCTGACATTATTTTTTTTTTATTTTTTTTAAAAAGGACAGGGCAATTTTTGCTGTTCTTATTTTCGTTCTGTGCGCACGCGCACACACACACACACACACACACACACACACACACACACACACACACACACCTGCTGCAGAATGACATGACAACATGGGGAATAGCTGCATGCCCTATGGGATGAAATGAAAGGATGCTGTTTAAGCATATTTTCCCACAAAGTTTATGTACTTGTTTTGCCATATATGTAAAAATTTGAGCTGAGCTGCTAATTTTGCTCACCTTTGGCCTCCTGCCCTCTTATCTCCCCTGTTGCCTTTCTCTGTCTCACCCAAATAAAAGGTTTCTGCGGCTGTTAGATAACCTATTTCGAAGGTCATCTCACCCCATATTCTCTGCCCCCTTCTGTTAAGCCATTGGATCAGTTTTTTTTTTTTTTTGCCCCCTGCAAGTAGTTAGTGAACCTGTTTGTCCTGTTCATCATTCTCATTTTACAAGAAATAATCTCAACTGTCGATATTACCATAATAATAACACAAATCAGGGTAGCTGTGATGCCATTTGTTTTCTTCACAGATTTCATAGAAAGAAACACTCTCTTCTTTTTGTCTGTGGGGAAACAAGCTCATGACAAGTGTGTGTATCACAAAGCAGTAAAATGTTGGATGACCTGAAAAGAAGCTTAGCTCTCTTTACGAGCCGCCCGCTAGTGCCCAACCGGAAATCACACAGCCAAAAGGCTGAGCGCCTGCCAGCGCCCGGTAAAACACGTGGCAACAATGGGTGCCACCATGTTTCTCGTAGAAAAGGAAGTCTCTCGCGAGAATGTGACTTCCTTTTTCCTGTAGCCGTTTACTTCCTTTTGCGAAAAACGTGTGAGTCGATACGTGCCATGGTTCTCGAGTTATGAACTTTTAAGTTTTTTTTGTCGAAATGCTGTTTTTCACCATGGCTAACCTTTAATTTCTGCCATTCTATAATGAGATTTAGTGATGAAGATACTGTGATTTGTAGGATTTACGGCATAAGGGCTTAGTGAAAGTGCTGGGTAATGAAGCTTAGAGTGACCTAGATTTCGACTGGGATGAGGTTCCAGGTATGATGGACAACGATTCGTAAGAAAGTTCTGAAGAAGAAGATTTTTTTTTTTCCCGAGTAAATGGCTCATGTGACATTCTTCAAACTTATGATACAGCAACATATATATTCATAGGAATTTTTAAGAATTATTTTCATTTCATTATTTCCTTTCCTCTCTTTTAAATTAATTTTTTAAACTGGATAACCATGTTCAGATTACAGAGTTATTTATCTTGCCGATGGTTTTCAGCGTAACTAAGCTCAGGTAAGTGCATACTGAAGAGGGTTAGTACAGTTTTGAAACTTGTGACACATCAGAGGCATCACCAGTGTACCAGATCAAGATGGGGGGCAAAATGAGTTGCTACCTAATGTGTTGGCTTGATGGATGCTCATACTGGCACCATGGATTTTTTTTTTTCTCAAGGTCTTTTTTTTTGGCACCTGTCCAAGATTTGCCATCCCTGACGATAAAAGTGTTGGGCAGTGTATCCAAAGTTAATGTGAAAACTGATTTCCTTCTTTTTTTTTTCTTCTTTTTTTTTTTTTTTTTTTTTTTATTTTTTTTTTATTTTGTTGTGGCAGACCCCAGGTAGAACAAAAGGAGGTGAATGCCATTTGCCATTGTTGTGGTTATTAGGCACAGCTCACTTCAACCAGGCTGAAACACAGGTCTCCAAATAGAAAGCCTCCACTTTTCAGTGTACAAAATGTTGAGAGCAAAGAAGTTTTCATAGCACACATTCTTTTGCCTTTTTTTTTTTTTTTTTTGCTTTGGTTGGTTTTATTTTGTTATGGTTTGTTTTTGTTTCAAGTTAAACTCTTTCAATTTAATAAATATATTAAATCTAAAAGCTAGCTTCGGGTGTTCAGTTTGGCCATTGAAATGTACCGCAAGTTTGTCCAGAGTGGTATGGAGGTTATCGTTCAAATCTGTTCAAACAGAATTGTGTGTCAACTATTACATTGATGTATGGAAAGGTAGTGAAGTAAAGAACACACTGAACAAGAAAGCCTGAGATTCCCCCGAGACCATGTTTCAAGACTAGTGTAGAGCAGGATTCCCCTACTTTCTACTAGGACTGATTGCTTTTGGATCAGACTGAGGCCTTGTGTGGCACACACTCCTGGCACAGGTTTAGAAACTTCATGATTACATGGAAGGTGTTTTCGGCAAAACTCTGATGAAAAGTTCGCATGGGGGGGGGGGGGGGGGGGGGGGGGGGGGGGGGGGGGGGGGGGGGGGGGGGGGGGGGGGGGGGGGGGGGTGTCGGGGCCAAACTTGCCCAGACACGAAACAGGAAGGAGAAATGGTAGCCAGGGTTCTGTGGGATTTGCATACTGCTCAGTAAAAGCTGCTCGGATTCTACGTAGACAAATGGGTTGTGATGAGAGTTTCCAGTTCAGTGCAATACATTACAGTACAATAAGATGTGGTGTAATACAGTCACTTAGGGGAGGGGTGGGGGAGGGTAAAAATGCCTTCTTTGTATTTTTTTCTTCTGGCAAGAGAATACATTTCACCATCATTTGAAATTGCTGTCATTTGCCTTGAAATTCCCCTGCTCATTTGTTGTGCAGCCAACCGCATTGCTGAAGATCCATCGCAGATGCCGCCCCCACAGACCAACTCTTCACCTTTCTTCACCAACCAGTCACCACAGTATCAATGATAGGAAAGTGTTAGACAAAGGCTTCATGTGTGCTGGATTATATATGAACATAAAAAAAAAAATGGAAAAAAAAAGCAACAACAAAAAAGTGAGTGATGAGGATGTATCAGAAGTGACGGTCAGTGTCATGGTATTGGTGTCTTTTTTTTTAATGGTTTAAGTACCTAAACAGCCCGGAAAATTCAATACTGCGTTGGGTAAATCAAGTCGGTCCTTGTATTATTTCACCTGTGTTCTACCTCCAGATTTTATGTTTGTTTTCTGTCAGACACTTATTTGCTGTAGATATATGCATCATATTTTTAATAAATAAAGAACAAGTTGCATTCTAGAATTATTCACCTCAGAGAGTAGAAAGTTTAAAACCATTGCAGGAACATCAGCTCAGCAGTTCAGCAAGAAATACTTTTCATTTTGATTATGCACCAGCATTTACTTACCTTGAAATTGTGATAGATGTGAACATGATCGAAGCCCATCAGGTGATTGTGAAGGGAAGAACATAGCGCGACTGTGAGTAGTAGGAAAAAAATGAATGACAGACAGGCATGCATGATACGAAAAAGTTTGCAAGTGTGTGGGGTGTGTGCATGTTTGATGGCGAGCATGTTGGCATATAGATGCATGCCAAAGAGTATGTGGAAGTGATTGTGGTAAGAGAGTATGTGGAAGTGATTGTGGTAAGTCAGGTGTGTTCCAGTTGTGTGCGAGTGTGTGGGAGGAAGGTGAGAACTGAAAGCGGGGTTGAGAGTGTGATGGGTGATGACCATTCTGTGTATTCATGCAAAAACCTGAGATCTGTGGCATGGACGATCCTTCATGCTCTTCAGAATGGACAGCTGGAGAATAAAGCTGAGGTCAATAGTCCATTGCTTGCGTTCCTTGGTTTCATGGAGAGAGGATGTGTGAGGGACTACTCAAGGCATCATGGCCGTTGCTAAGAAAAAAAAAAAAAAAAAAAAAAAGAAAAAGCCAGCAGATTTAGTACTGTCATGAAAAAACTAAACTTACATATATCCGTTCATAAACAGCTTCACTTTCTGCATACCTGGTATCTACATTCACATACATTGCATTTATCGTACTGACATCCACATGCGTCTCTGCAAAATTCCCGTGCAGACAGTACACTATGAAATTGCAGTAGAGCTCTTTGTGATCTTTTATGAGCACAAAATAACATGATCTAGGGTTAGTTCTTTCTTTTTCCTCCGTTTCCTCCGTTTATGCATCTGCTTCATGATCATGCTGGCCGCTACAGCCAACTGCGTTAAATACACACACCCTGTATGTGATGGCACACACTGTGTAGAGAACGTCTGGATTGGTTTGGGCAATGTATCTTGATGTTGACAAGCCTGGAAATGACAATAAGTGAACAACAGACGCAGTGGAGTAGAAAGTAAATTTTAACAGGAGCTAAAAGTTTGTTTCCGTATTTAGTCGCCTATTCAAAATGTTATCAATGGTGTTCACAAGTATCGTTTCAAATTTTTATATGAAGTGTTTCATATGAAAGCAGCTTGCATATAAAATCACTACTTATCAAAAACGGTGTCAGTCTGACATGATGTACGGTATGCAAGTGATTTTATTTTTGTGTACGTGAGCTTGTGCAAATAAAAGTACAGCATACAAGTCAAGGGAGATAATATCTTGTGCAGAGTGTGTTGGAACAAGCCATTTAAAATTGTATGGTCAGGAGCTTACGAATCTGATTAAATCACTCACTACAGCTGCCACACAATAATGGCAGTTTTCAGCTTATGCTGTGTGTGCATTGTTAAACTAATGGGATGGCATGATTTTAGTGGTTCCTCATTCATATAGGCGGCAAAGTGAATCTGTAAATTTCAACGTCTTGATTATCTGTGGGTGTGCTCAATTGTCCATTGCTGTTTTTGCCACTAAGTGGCAGCAGAACAAAATTACAACAGAATGACAAATACAATGGATAAGACCTTTACAGCATCACTGCGTGAAGTCGCATAAAATATTGGGACTGTTAAGCTGATTGATGTCGCACAAACCATTGACAGAGTCAGTCATGTTAAAGTGAACTGATAACTTCAAAAAAGGAGATGTCCGTAGCTCAGAATAATTTCTTTGACACTACACATCAACAACTCATTACAATTTGTCTTGTGATTCGTTTGTTCATATTTAGCAGAGGTATTACATACAATTTTTAAGATTCATTACAAATAAGGATATGATATTTCTCCACAAAGTGAAGAAGAGTTGCTGACCTGACTGTCATACTGAAATGTGCAAGGCACAGGTCCAGAAAAGGTGCAGGACACTTGCTTGTTGGGCATTGCAGGAACGTTTGATACACTATTGCACTTAAAGTTACTGCAGAACCAGTAGAAAATATCAGTTTTCATTGGTAATCTTGTAAATTTCACCATTACCATGTCACGGCAAACATGTCATTCCTCTGAAAACTATAAACATTTTCCTCATGCTCCCCTCCACCACAACCCACCACCTCTCCACCACTCCTCACCACCTCCCTACCTTACCTCATATTTCTGCCCCCTACAAGAAACTGATGGAAATCCAATTGCTGTAGCACATGTGTCATGTGTGAGAGAGTGTGTATGTGTGCGTGTGCAAGTGCTTGCTGGGTTCATATCTGTCTTAGTGCACATAAAGAATATTGAAACAAAACAAACCTGTTTCCAGCCGCAGGTGGCAGGTGCTTTTGCAGTGGCATGAGGGCTTTCTATGTTTGTGAAGTGGATGAACCAGTTCTGGCCAGTACCCAGCTTGCACACAAGAGAAGATGCGAGTAAAGCATCTGACAAAACTTAAGGCCAGCAGATAAATTAACAAACTTTACTAAAATGTGATTACATTTTTACCACCTTTTTGCAGCTTTTTTCCATTGACACAAGATAGTCCAGACAGGTATATCAGTCTACTATTAGTTCACTGCTTATCAAGCGCTCCAGATGGGTTTTCATGTCTACAAGCACAGAATACAAATGGAGTATGACAGGCAGTATGATGACATACTGACAAGAACCTCAATATTGTAAAGGTTATCAAACATTATAAGCTTACCTGTTATGCCATGACCCTCTGTCCAAGGCCGGTGTACAAGGAACAATGGAGAATGGATCAGAGAAGTGGTGGACGACCTGAAGGACTGGACTGGTTAATATACCTGTGCCTTCTTGTACAGGTCAGAGTGCTGTGGAGATGTTTGACCACTCAAATGTCCACCATAGCTCTACAACTTGTCATTAACCATACCAGTGTTATCTACACACTGGGTGGTAACTTGTAGATGACCCATCAACACGGGGCTTACCATGTGAGGTTCGTGATCCTTCAATGCCATGTTGCCCTTAACTACCAAATGATTGCTGCTTTAGACACCAAATCGCTTAGTAGTAATGCCAACATGCAGCACTCGGAATAAACAAGGAAACATCCCAAGGTTAAGGGATCTCATCACGGGACTAGAGCTACCCTACTTATTTGTGATTTATTGTTTACTATTCCCTGCCTCATTTAAGATTTTCTTCCACGTTGCTCAAGTGGTAAACATGAGATGGTGTTGTGAAGGAGTATGAAAGATTATTATATATCTGAAGATATTTGTAAATGCTGCTGACCACATAAAATTAAAAAGAAAATGACAAGAATAATAAAAGAATAAACAGAAGGCGCATCCTGATTATGTCAGCAGTATCCCTTTGCATAAATGGTGATATGATGGCTGATACAAACATCTTATCGATTATTTCTCAAAAGAAAAATGGAAGACCAGTAACACATGAACATTTCCTGAGGCCTTCAAAGTATTACTCCACAGAGTTTTTCAGCCTCCTGAGAGTCAACTGCTTTTTGACTACCTGATTAACATGTGGTATTAATCTGTGATGTTTATTACTGCTTCCTCCCACCCCACCCCCCAAGTCCTGGATGTTTGAAAATTTCGAGCTAGCCAGGTTTTGCTTCAGAAGTGGAAACAATCTCAAGTTGCACTTGTCTGATTCAGTGAGGTACATGGCTGTGGGAGAACTTGATTGGACTGCTCTTGCAGACGTCACTGAGACCTTGCCTCTTTAGCGCTTGTATTGTGTTAAAGGGGCGTGTTCCCGCTACCCACCTACACTCGCACGTTATGCATGGATGGACTGAACGCCTTCCGACAAAACATTTTCTGCATGAACTCCCTCATTAAGAGTAGACTTCTGGCAAAATACCATCCATTCAGAGCCTTGCGAGTTGAAAATGAAAAAAAAAGAAAAAAAAAAAAAGTGACTTCCGACTTTGAAAACCATTTCTCAGTACAACTGATGTTATGTCATCAGCGCTCTGCCATGTGCAGTTACATCGTACGTCAGCCATACCAGAGGCAATCCATGTTGCGTCACTTCTGACACGTCATGTGATCGTTTACGTCCCTTTGGCTCAAACTGTTCAAGCAATTGCTTAACATTCCGAACTCAGTTGTTTTCCTCTGTTCCTCCGTCAGAAGATGACGTGTTCATCATCTGGCAGCCACTGTTCTCATCTCAACATCATACTACCGGAGCCGTCCAACCGTTGCCATAGGAAACATTTCACGAACTGAAATGTGCAGATCCTGTGCAACAACTCTCCACAATCTTTGAGCGTCCTGGGCCTCACTTGGACGTCCACATCCGTGTGTTTGTCTTCCCAGTGGATTCTTCATCGTTTAGAACTGCCCACCGAGGTTGCCTGTATTTGTTGCTGTTCGTGTGTTTGTTTGACTGTTTTCAAGATGTAAAGGCTGTGCTAGTCTTGAATAAAATGTTGATTTGTGTTTGTCCATTTCTTCAGTTGTTGCTGCTGTGTAGATGTGTCAGGTAACAGGTGTATGGGCAAGCTTGGAACAACCCTTTCTCGGAGATGCCTCCTTGTTTGCTCTGTGTGCTCTGTGTTGTCATTTCTGCGAGGTGATTCGATGTCGTAAGCAGTATTCGTTTGAAGTTACGGGCGTGTGTTTATTTCATGATGGGAGAAAAGAATTGAACCTGTATGGAAGACTGTTAGGGCAAAGTGGTGGCCTTTTAAACCATTTTTGCGCTCTCCCTGTTCCGTCGTGTTTATAGCGGTTGATTGGCACCTGCGACGTATACATCCAGATCCAGATCCAGAGCTACCCTGCTTGTGTATTGTTTGCTGTCGATTCAGCGTTAAACTTACCGCTATGGTCACACACTGCATTACACAACTGTCAAATGGGCACGCGTTTTCAAGAGACCGTTCCCAAGTTCAAGCCTTGTGAAGACATAGCATTTCAAGTGCTCAGTGCCGGGGTCCTTGCATTGGACGCACCGTCTGTTAGGCCTACTATTCATTTTCAGAGTAGTCATGCAATTACACTAGATGATGGCTTCATCTGAATTCTGATGGTGCAAAGGCTATATTTTCATCTCAATAAACCATTAAAACATACTAATATATTTTGATGTAAACAGTTCAGACATGGCAATTTTTTTTTTTTTTTTTTTTTTTTCTAATCAGCCCTCATAAGATATCATTCGTTTTGTGAATAAATGTCAGCATTTCGCTTTGGTTTGCTACTGGAGATCTCGACATTAATCATTTAATCATATCTAGACATTGTCCTCAAAAAACCACTCCGCAAAATTGAAAAGAAAAGAGGAAGCCTGCAAGGTTTGTCGAGCTATCCTACAGATGTACAGGACCGGAAATAATTATACTATGATGTGCAGATCTAACGTATGCTCTGGCCAACCAAAGAGTGGAGAATGTTTCATGATTCTGCCTGCTATACATAAATGATCATGATACATATCCTTGTTTTTCTCTCTATACAAGCATTCCGTTTCCTCTCCAGACAATTCATGAAACTGTTTTTGAGGCCTACATCGAAGTTCCGTACATGATCCAGTTTTAAAGTGAAGTCAGTTTTTTTTTTCGTAATCTCATAAACGTTACTGATTAATTAACATAGTCTATACTTACAAACATGGCTTTTCATTTAAAGGGCTTCTCTCCATCACGTAACCAAGCGCCAGTAGTAAGCCTAATGAGCCCAGACTTAAAGCTATCCCATAATAAGACAACAAACGGAATTCGTGCAGCGTGAGTGTAACCCTCGAACAGTAACATCTAATACATAAGGCGAGTTCTGTATGGCTGGCTGTGTGCATATTTTTGTCCAGTGTTGTCTGTTTGTCTTTATTGTCAGTCAGACAATCTCCAGATTTCGTCTGATCTTCTCTGAGGTCAGCATGGTGACCCATAAGTATATATACTGCGCACATCAAGTACGCTAGGATGTGGGATCAGTCGCATTTTCAATGCCACTTATGACGAAACGGACCGATGCCGGGATTTGAAAACTCATGCACGCTTCACCGTTGAGTTCCATACAGATAAAAGACTAAATATTACCCTTCCTGTCAGCCGGAATAGCTCAGTTATTGGAATAAAAAAAAAGACATACAGACAACTGTGGACAAATACACGTACATAGAGAGCCAGACAGAACGTGCTTTATGTATTAGATGTTCCTGTCCAAGAAGAGTTACATTTATGCTGGACATATTCTGTTTGTTGTCTTATTACATATATATGTATCTCTCTCTCTCTCTCTCTCTCTCTCTCTCTCTCTCTCTCTTCTCTCTCTCTCTCTCTCTCTCTCTCTCTCTTTGGCTGCCAGCAAGACGGCTTTCTAAACAGCGAAGCAAAAAGTTTGTCAAATTTATCTGACAAAGCTGTTCACAATGCCTGTACATGGTCTACCGTCGCCTTTAGAAAGTGTTCTCAATGCTTTTATACAGGAAATGTCTCTGTCTCCATACAAAACAGAAGGTAGAGAGAACCACACCGTAGCTGCTGTGCTCCGACTGAAACCAGCAAGTGAGTTTTTCTCAGCCAACTCACAGTGACTGGGTTAGCGTCGGGCGGAGGGTCCCGGGGAAGATGGCGCCGTCAGGCAGGAGCCTAGATGAGGTAGGTAGTCGTTGGAACCGCTGAGCGGTTGTCTGAAGGTGGTTCGACTGCGGTTGATGTTGATGATGATGTCGTCGTCGTGGTGGTGGGCTCCCCCAAAGCCGTCGTCAGGGCTACCGGGCGGCCGTCTTCATGCTGAGTGGCGACGGTCCTGTGCCGCGTGAGGCCGACTCGGGAGACGCACGAGGCACAAGTCGCCGAGCCGCTGCACGTAGGTTCATGCCCACTCTGCGCCCATGAGGGGACGTTTCCCCCCCCCCCCCCCCCCCCCCCCCCCCCCCCCCCCCAGCCAGGGGAGAGCCCTGCTAGACGTGCAGGCCACTGGGTAGTTCGCAGAGTGGCAGCGCCTCGTCGCCAAAGTGTCCCGCCGCCTCGAGAGCCGTCCCCCGGCGACACAGGCTAGTCCCGTCGTCACTCGTAGTGCGAGGAAGGAAATCTGTGCCGCCCTACACCCATCTGCCACCTGGGTGCCTTCTGCTGATCTCTGGAACATGTTGACGAGTCTGAAGAAGATTTAGACGACGTGTGCTGTGTGTGTGTGTGTGTAAATACGACACACTCAACTCACACAGGATGTGACACACAGATTCGGCGGACAGACGACCACGCTACTCTCGGAGCAGACAGTCCATCGCTGCAGGAAAACCATGGACATGGTATTGGAGAGCAATTCATGATGCGTCTGGACAAGAATGCAAAAACCATAGATCGCGCTCTAGGGATTTTCCATGATTACCAAGAGAGAGAGAGTAGTTTTGCGTTGAAGTGCTGGTGAGGAAGGAAATCCTTGTCTGGATACATCGTAAAAACTATATATATATATTTTTTTTTTTTTTAACTTTTAAGCTGTAACTCACTTATAATGATTGTTATCTATTTCATGTTAAACGCCTCATTACCACAATATGGCTTCCATGTTGCAAGGAATTGTGCTTATTTGCATCACGCTTATGATAGATTTTGATTTTGTGGGTGGGTGGGGGGTGTCTGTGTGCAACAGAGAGAGAGAGAGAGAGAGATGCAATGCATTTCCGGAGCTGGCATGTGCCCTGATGTAATCAGGCCCCGAGCAGCGGCAAGCCTGGGAACAAACAGCACCGCGTTGCCGGCGCTCAAGGCGGCCACTTCCCCAAAGACCGATCAAACGCCAGCACGTCTGTCCGCCTGGGCCGGCAACGGTGGTAACGCGTTCAGTCATCTCCACCACTACACCACGCGTCTCCTCCACGCAGCCTCAGAGTCAGCGAGCGGGCTGCCCGCAAGACATGAGTGAGTTCAGTGACTTCTGTCTCCTACTCCCTGTCACTGCTTTCCTGTTGGAAAAAAAGCCCAAAACATACAAAATAATACTAATAACAATAACAATAATAATAATTCCTTTCTTTTCTTCTGCGTATGCAGGCTGATACTCCTGCGGACACTGCCTGTCTAGACAGGCAGTAGAGTTTTGTGTGTATGACCGTTTTTTTTTTTTTTTTTTTTTTTTTTTTTTTTTTTTTTTATCCCGCCATTAAAGGCAGCCATACTCCATCTTCGGGGAAGGTGCATGCTATGTGTAACGTGTCATCCGTACTAACGGCCAAACTGGCCTTCTCTTCCGAAAGTTGGTGACGGGATTTTACGTGCGTGCAAGATGTTGTGCGTGCATTCACACACGGAACCTCGGTTTTTATAGTCTCATTCGAAGGACTGTGTGGGGAATGGAGTCAAAACTTATGTTAACTCCGAGGGAAAAATCCCCCTGTACCGAAATTCGATCCCGCAACCCCAAAATCACGAGTCCGGCGCTCTACCAATTGAGCTGTTCCGGCCCCCAATGATAATAATAATAAAAAAAAAATTAAATAAATAAACAAATAAATAACCGCCCTATGGGTTTGGTTTGGGCTGTATTCAGGAAAAGAGAACATTCCTGAAGACGTAACAAGATTCTGGGCTGTCTGAATGTGGGAATTGTATACTAGTACCCCTGTGTCCCCCCCCCCCCCCCCCAACCCTCCCCAACCCCCTCCACCCCCACCCCCAACCCCACCCACCCACCCGCAGCATCGTCACAGGCTGTCGACAGATAGCAATTTGAAAGAAGAAAAAGACTGGCTACACCCAAAGGTAGCGGCTTGGGGGGGGGGGGGGGGGGGGGGGGGAACCAGAGACGTACTGCCCTCAACCGCCGAACACGTCAGCTGGGAGCAACCCTAGCTGCACACACCAGCCTTGGAAGCCTGCGCTGTGTTGACATAGGGCGTTCCATGCAGATGCCAGGCTGTGGACAGATGGCAGTTTGGAAGGGACAGTCCTGCTACAGCCCAGTTCCACGAAGGCCCGGTTCCAGACTGGTCCAGTGCCATTAGCTAAAAACACGGCCAGTCCATCAAAGTCCATTTTATGAGGGCCTGATTCCAATACGACCCGATTTCACTGTGACCTATTCCATTAGGGCCCAGTCCCAATAAGGCACAGTAAAGATAGGGGTCGATACCTTTAAGACCCAGTACCAGAAGGGCCGAAATCAGATGAGTAATATCTAGTCTCTTTTTCGCAAGTGAGAGAGTGAGACTGTCAGTGAGACAGATTCAGAGAGGGAGGGAGGTAGGGAGGGAGGGAGAGGGAGAGAAACAGTGACAAAGAGACGGAAATATAAACTCTCTCTCTCTCTCTCTCTCTCTCTCTTCCTCTCTCTCTCTCTCTCTCTCTCTCTCTCTCTCCAGCTTGTCGGATAAGCAGATGTATATACTTCATTAACAGGAAAACATACCGGGCTTTAATGGTACTGGGTCCTATTGGAACTGGGTTATAAGGAATCTGGGACCAAATGAAATGGCTTTTATTGAGAGAGAGAGAGAGAGAGAGAGAGAGAGAGAGAAGGAAGTTGGAGGACCACCAGAAAATAGGCTATTATTTATTCAGGTTGATTCCATTGCATCCCAATTTCGCTAAGGCCCAGTAATAATAATAATAATAATGAATACTTATATAGCGCCTATTCTCGGCTAGAGACCAAGCTCTAGCGCTTTACAATCCACACTCGTTTACACAACGGGCAGCCTACCTAACAGAGCCAAGCACTGAGACGCAATTCTACTGAGGTGTGATGGAAGTCCTGTCTGAAAAGTTGAATCCATGACCTCCCAGTCCCTCGCAGCACAGACTAGACTCCACTGGTTCTGGGTCGTGGCAACATCATCCTGTCCGTAACACCGTCGGGAGCATTATATTGGTGGGGTGGGTGGGTGGGGGGTGGGGGGTGGGAGAAGGTTTTTCTGCTCCAACCTTCTCCTACCCAAAGTTAGGGAGCGTAGCCGTGTGGGCTCGAATGGAAAGACCAGAACCAAATCAGCCAGCTTAGTCCACCTGAAATGGGTAGGCCTCTAAGGGTGCCTCTCAAAGTTCCCCACCTGTTTTCACCGCAGGTGGCTGCATCTCTCGGGACCGGCTGATGCCAGGATGTGTATTGTACAAGAAACGTGCGGGGCGCAGTCCTGTCTGTCAGACAGTCTGGGAACAGAATGGGTCTCCATGGTACGTTGGTCACCATCACTGATCCTCGCTGAAGCTGAAATTCTCTGTGTCTTCTTGATTGGCTGTCGTGGCGACTCTCAGTTTTGATTTCCACGACACATTTCCTCTTGCGGCGTTCGTGTCGAAGTTTTTACGGGTCAGAAGTTTAGTGGGAATCTTTGGGTGGGCATGGCGGTTAGTCCATCATGATGACGACGCTCACCATTCCTTGCAGCAAAGCGGTCATCAGCTGAGGGACATCACAGGTGTTGTACCAATGCTCGGTCGCAACAGGGACCTATGACCACCACTCCAGTCTCTCGGCTGCAGTGCGGTGTCTCCACCGATGGGTTTCCTGAAACCGATCTGACATCTATAGCTCCCTGTAAACTGCTGGACGTAGCACAAACACAGTGTCAATGGCAAAACTTACGTTTATGGCATATTGACTGTTGGAGCTGATACTGTGGTAGGAGAAGGAGGAGGAGGAGGAGGGGGGGGGGGTGCTGTTGAATGAAAGTTACAGCACTGCTGTTCTAAATGATGATGAAAATCTGCCAAAAAGAGCTTTTCTCATATTTTCCATGATCCCTACGCAAGCAAGCGCGCACGCACGCACGCACGCACGCACGCACACACACACACACACACACACACACACACACACACACACACACACACTTCTCTTTCTATTCCGGAGTATAGGTAAGGGCGGTGGTAATGTGGACATTTCTGCCAACGTTGAACGCAACTTCAACAGACCTGTTACTTTCTGACTGACAGTTGACATCTGTCTATCAAATGAAGCCGACAAACCACAAACAAGATTGCCACCTGCAAGTGATCAATGCCTAACAGCTGTCTTTCTAATTCTACGTGGAGGATTCACGTGTTCAGTTAAGAAAACCGAAATCATGAACCAAAGGAGGCGATCACCGCTCTTTTGGTTTGTACAGTTCAGGATGTTTGTATGGTTAGCATTCAACATTCATTACGGGGCCGAAGGATGTCAACAAACAAAACAATTTAACAAAAGTATTAACTTAATTGCTGTTGTGTCCGAGTGCTTGTATGTGTACTGATTCTTAAGGCCCGGCATTTTAGAAATTAGTGGTGGTGGTAGTAGTAGTAGTAGTAGTAGTAGTAGTAGTAGTAGTAGTAAAAGTAGTAGTAGTAGTCGTGGTGGTGGTGGTGGTGGTAGTAGTGGTAGTAGTAGTAGTATCAATATTTATTTATTTATTGCTGTTGTTGTTGTTGATGTGTGTCGTTGTCGTCGTCATCGTCGTCGTTTGTCGTTGTTGTTAAGTACAGACAGTCTCTGGCTTATTGTTTCGCCCAGAGTGTAACGAAGCCAGTAGGGACACCTGTCACTATGCCGTCAACCTCCCAGCAAAAGCTGCAGTCTTTGCACCACCCATTAAACCATTCCGTTCATACCTTCCACAAAGAACGCTGCCTGACACCCTCCTCCCCCCCCCCCCCCCCCCCCCCCTTTTCCCCCTTCCTCTTCCCCCTTCTTCTTCCCCCTCCCCTACCGCGCTCTCCCTTCCCTTCGATCTACCTCGTAGTCAACCCCCTCCCCATCCCTTTCCCATCCCCCACCCCACCTCCCCCCCTCCCCCCCCCCCCACACCCCCTTCTTTTAAACATTGTCTTTGTATACATCGCTGAAACAAGTGTTTTCACTGGCTATTTGTTTATTAGTTGTGCATCTAAAGACCTCAGCGTGTACTGTGTTCGTAGACATTGACCCTACAAATTGACCTTACAAATAGCTCAGTGAGATGGGAAAAGATCTACCCACACATATAAAGTCCAGGTTACCTGTCAGACATACAAACACACAGGATAGAAAGCAAACAAACCAACCAACCAACCAAAAACAGGGCCATGGACTGCGATGCTATACCGGTGTACCGTGCCCTAATCTCTCTCCTCCCAAATTCACTCCCCGACAGGCGGGAAAAAGCCACATGCCCAAACTGACCACTTCTCGGTTTAAGTCCAGACCGAACTCCTCTTGGTTCTTCATTTACATCGCTTCCCTCCCTTCTTCCAAAATCTCGACGTGTCCTAATCGACAAAACATCAGATTGAATGTTTTTGTTTTTTTTTTTTATTTAGTGTGTTTTTTCGTCTAATTGGTGATATTACACAGGGGAAAAAAATAAACAGATAGATAAAACAAAAAGAAATAAAATGAAAAGCTACGCGCTTACACACACACACACACACACACACACACACACACACACACACGCACACACACACACACATTCCTACCTATACATCTGCAAGTATGCTACATTACATTACAATATTAAATAATCACAATATTTAAAAAAAACAAATTATATAGCCACTTATATTAGGGGCACCCAGTTTTGCGCTTTTATCTGAATTTCAGGGGTGGGGGAGGGTTGGGGGATGGAATGATTCTGGACCTGAGGCAGAACTACTCCCCCCCCCCCCCCCCCCCCCCCCCGCCCCGCCCCCCCCCCCCCCCCCCCCCCACACACACACACACACACACACACCCCGCCCCGGCCCCACCATGTTCCAAAACCATTTCCCTGTGAGGGATTTGGGAAACAGTCTACAAACAGCCCATGGAATCAATAGAGGCGTGCTTTCCAGTTTCCTGTGACATGGGGCGAAAACACGTTTGGACACGTGCCTCCATAGGGTGTTTCCTGGACCATACCCGAAATCATTCGCCAGGGAGTGGTTGGGGAACACTATTGGGAGTAGTTTCAGGTTCAGAATCACCACTGCCCCCCACGCCCCCCCCCCTTCCTCTTTTTCCCCTCTCCCCCTACCCTCCCACCCCGCCCGCCCATCCCCGTTTCTGTCCTCCCAAGTTCAAGTTTTAGGCGCAATATGCGTTGATAGATGTTTTGCTGTTTTGTCCACTAGGAGAATTTTGGATGTGAATGATGATTTTGGAACAAAAAGGGAGGTCAGGTCGGATTTTTACTCCGCGGGGGGAAGAGTTTGGGCTTTGTGGCCTTTCTCATCCGCCTCAGGGGGGGGGGGGGGGGGGGGGGGGGGGTAATTCAGAAATGGGGCGATCATGTGACATGACACCGGGTCAGATTTAGAGCAGGGCAGAGTCAAGCC
>JADBJO010012479.1:40000-47500 GCA_016801955.1 Conus betulinus
GGGTAACGACTTGAAATGATTCTAATAATCAGCCAGAAGCTGAAGATAATGGTTATGATACAAGACTGAGGGTGAAATTCATAGAAAAGGATGGGGGGTTTTTTTTTTAAGTCTCTCAAAAATCAGAATAAGCAGGAGTAAAAAGTAGTCTGGTTACCAAACTAGTTGATATCTATGTCATTAAGGCGTGAAGGGGATTTTAATAACCGTAAAATACAAACGATCATGTATGAAGTGGTAGGCGAAACAAGTCATGCGATCTCTGTCTGATGCAAACAAACAACGAACAGAGAAAGAAGAGAAAATCAGATAATGCATTAAACTCCCGTGAGGCTAATAAGAAAATCGGTATTTACCTGACCAGATTAAAAAAGAAAAAAAAAAAAAAAACACCCAAGCTTCAGTCTTTTTTTTTTTTTCCTAATTGATAGAAATGATCGGTAACCAAAAATAATTCGAGTAAAACATAAACCAACTTAAATTAAAAAAAAAAAAAAAAGACCAGTAAGTATTGAACCATATTGAATGGTTAACGGTTTTCGTTTTATTCATTCTAGAGACTGAAATTCTTTTAAATCTTACTGAAGAGAAAACCACCAAATACCACCAGACAGTAATAACAGAAAAATAATCCAAGTATTGTAAACGAGCGAATACTTTTTTCAAAACTCTGATACCTTTAAAACAAATGAAAATGAGAAAATCAGCTGCACGTGATGGCATTAGTGGTAAGTATTGGTTTGATCTAAAACTGTTTGTTTATAGTATTATGTTTGTTTGTTTTTGTCTGGGTAGCAAGTGGTTGAATCTAGGGGATAGATACCAAGATTCAACATCATCAGCAAATGAATCAACAAAGGAATTTGTTTTGTTTTTGCAGTGTCCCAAATGTAGTCAGCATGCACATGAACAGTTGTTGTTGTTGTTGTGTTGTTGTTGTTGTTGTTGTACCCTGGCAAAAAGACTCCAGGGATCATCCAAACAGCCGAAGTACTTGAACACTATGGTACAAATGCATCAGCTGGGGATGAGAACATTACGTGTGTGACCGTTTTTTGATTACCCTGCCACGTGGGCAGCCACACTCCGACTTCGGGGGGATTTTGGAGACTGATAATGTTATGCTAGGAACTTGTCACAACTGAAGACAATCCCCGCATAACTATGCAGAGCATAACAACATTTTGATGTAGCCTTGATGTTGTAGCCTATGTCAGTTGGCCTGACTTAGCCTTAAGCCAAGGCGGCGGACATGAACAGTGACAACACTTGGTACAAACTGTACCCTTCCGTGACTGAATTGTGGAGCCATGTTGTGTACAAACCTCTGTCCTTAATATATCTGGCGACCTGAATGACCGGAAGAACGACAGGGCTGATAAAGAAACGATCGAATTCTTGCGGTCAAGGTTGAGAGACCAGTGACTGAAAACCATTCCGGTGCTAATTAAAAACCCTTAGCGGAACACCAGCCGAGTCTGTCTATTCGCTTTATGTCGTCTGGCATAGCGTGTCTTTGTTTTGAATCCTCGTGGCTAACGTTTAATGTTGACAGCATGATGTGGGTAGATGTGTGCCGGATGGAATGATTTACGGCTTTCAGTTCACACACACACACACACACACACACACACACACACACACACAATTACTTTTTATTTTAATTCTTTATAGTCGTTTCGAAAAATGTTAATGCAGCGCCTTGACGATTATCACCTTTGTCATCATGATCATGGTTGTCGATATCTTCGTTTTGTCAACGTCAGTGCGAAATCGTGAATTTGGTCCTGTGAGATTTTTAAAGGGATGGGGAGCAGAAAATACCGAAGAAGAAAAAGAAAGAAGATGAAGAAGAGTAGGAGGAGAAAGCAGAAGAAGAAGAAGTGGAAAAGAGAGGGGGAAGGGAAGTGGGGGAGGGAGAAGAAGAAGAAAAAGAAGAAGAAGAGAGAGAGAGAGAGAGAGAGAGGAGGGAGAGAGAGAGAGAGAGAGAGAGCACTTCCGACAGGGTCCAGCCTTTCGTTGATACCGGCAGACCAAGTTAAAACGGCTATTACAAAAAGGGTTTGTGCACGCCAGATTAGCGGTATGCATGCTGACTGCTCAGACCTCTGACACGAAGAAGAGCCTTACTGCTTGTTGGCAATACTCATACAGCTACAGTGTGAAGAAGAAAAAAAAAAGTTTCGCACACCTCTTGACGTCATATGTCGTAAGTATTGTTTGACGTAGCGTACATGACACCCTGTATCTGATGCTTTTTTTTTTTTTCCCCACATCAGCGCCTGACTCACGAGAAAGTCAAATGTATGATGTCACGCAGTGGTTTCTGTCGACATATATCATCGTTAAAACAAGAGAGACTGCTTTATGTGTTGCTTTAAAGAGGATTTACTTGCTTGATTCCCCATGCATTTTAAACCTTTATGGTAAGACTTGACTGTGTTTAGCAAAATATACCAATACATTCAACACTGTATTCATCGAATCTGCAGCTCTGCTTTCAAGACGTTGCATTCACAGGTCTGATCACCCTCAAGAATACATCTCCCATCTCCCCCACAAATGGTCATCGTGATGTAAAAAAAAACCTCGACGAAAACTTCTAGATGATCTAGAATGAAACAAACAAAAATGTTAATGCAGCGCCTTGACGATTATCACCTTTGTCATCATGATCATGGTTGTCGATATCTTCGTTTTTTGTCAACGTCAGTGCGAAATCGTGAATTTGGTCCTGTGAGATTTTTAAAGGGATGGGGAGCAGAAAATACCGAAGAAGAAAAAGAAAGAAGATGAAGAAGAGTAGGAGGAGAAGCAGAAGAAGAAGAAGTGGAAAGAGAGGGGGAAGGGAAGTGGGGGAGGGAGAAGAAGAAGAAGAAGAAGAAGAAGAGAGAGAAGAGAGAGAGAGAGAGAGAGAGAGGAGAGAGAGAGAGAGAGAGCACTTCCGACAGGTCCAGCCTTTGATACCGGCAGACCAAGTTAACGGCTATTACAAAAAGGGTTTGTGCACGCCAGATTAGCGGTATGCATGCTGACTGCTCAGACCTCTGACACGAAGAGCCTTACTGCTTGTTGGCAATACTCATACAGCTACAGTGTGAAGAAGAAAAAAAAAAAGTTTCGCACACCTTGACGTCATATGTCGTAAGTATTGTTTGACGTAGCGTACATGACACCTTGTATCTGATGCTTTTTTTTTTTTTCCCCACATCAGCGCCTGACTCACGAGAAAGTCAAATGTATGATGTCACGCAGTGGTTTCTGTCGACATATATCATCGTTTAAAACAAGAGAGACTGCTTTATGTGTTGCTTTAAAGAGGATTTACTTGCTTGATTCCCCATGCATTTTAAACCTTTATGGTAAGACTTGACTGTGTTTAGCAAAATATACAATACATTCAACACTGTATTCATCGATATCTGCAGCTCTGCTTTCAAGACGTTGCATTCACAGGTCTGATCACCCTCTACATCTCCCATCTCCCCCAAATGTCATCGTGATGTAAAAACCTCGACGAAAACTTCTAGATGATCTAGAATGAACAAACAACAAAGAAACAAACGAAACAACAACAAAAAATCATTAAAATTCCCATAAAGAAACTGCTTTTTCAAAAAATGCATGTGGGTAAATCTGTCTTTAGCGTTGGTCACGATCCCTAGATGTACATAATTATGCACATACACAAGAACGAAGAATCAGTACAGTTTTATTCTGTAATCCCTTTCTTTGATCAGGAGGATAAACAATAACAATAAGCTTTGCGCCACAAAGCATAAATAGAATGAAATAAAACAAGCAACAACAACAACAAAGAACAAACAAACAAACAAACAAAACACGACACAATCATTTTCAATTGGCAATTTGACAAAGAACAGAACATGTTCACAGTAAATATGAATGTACAATGAAAGCATGTGATGTGACAAACACAAACAGACCATGAAACCACATTTTTATTCTTCGTGAATCTGCCCAGGTTGAAAAGAAAAACCCCTTTCTCCTTCGAATGTATTGCAAAGAAAAAAACGTAAAACAAACAAACAAACAAAAAAAAAACCAGGCTTCGGATTAGAGTATTTTCTTGGAATAAATTGTAATTCAAATTCTGTTCATTTTGGACATTCCATTAGGGAATGAAGCTTGTGTCCAGTTACATCCATTTCACAATTACGACGTATAGGTAGCACACACGTGGAACATTAGAACAATGACTTACAGCTTCGAAAGGTGATTTGTGACTGCCGCTTCTGAGCTATAAACTGTAAGTGTCTGGTAAGATGGCAATATATTTTTTCTCTTCTAAAGTAAGCTTTGAAATATATGTGGAAAAATGCATTTATTTCTGTTTTCCAGCGAACTGTGCAAACTAGGGATATTAGTATCTTAAAAGTCCTGTTTTAAACGTCACGTAATTAATTTTTTTTTTTGTGAATGATTCAGATTCTCGGACAGGGTCAAATGCTGCGTAGGCTGAAATGCTTCTAACTGATTAAGCCATGACCATACACCCACACGTGTGCGCGCGCGCGCGTGCGCACGCACGCAAGCATGCATGCACACGCGCGCGCGCGCACACACACACACACACACACACACACACACACACACACATATATATACATCCCACCCCACCCCACCCCCCAAGGAAAAAAAACAAAAACAAAACATAAATGATATTGAAAAAAAAAAATAGCCTGCATGTTATCAATTGAGATCGTTTAATGCGATGTCTGCAAAAAAAAAAAAAAAAAAGGGAGCATATAAATAAAATAAATGAATCTTTTCTTCTACATGTAGATGTAGGTAGATAAGACAATTAATAAAAATTCTGAATGCAAAACAAAGATAGGATGCTCTTTTAAAAAAAAACACAAAACAAAACAAAAACAACATATATTGCATATTGTTTGTGTTAATTAGTTCTGGTCAATCATGCGAGTGACGCTCACAAAACCAGCTGATCAAACAGTACCTGCTGCAATACATTAAATTTTGTCTTTGTGACTCGAATCAAAAACAGACACAAGATGCAAAGCATATAAATGTACTCTGAGTTTTATCTTCCTGAAAAAAAAAAACGTCACAATCAAACATGCTTCATAAATGTATTTGACGTCACAATCAAACATGCGTCATAAATGTATTTGTTGTACATGTCAAGAGATATTCCACAAAGAAGAAAAAAGCGTGTTGGGCCGTTATAGCCGTTAGTAACGGATATTCTGGTAAAATAAAACACTGGGCATCATCCGTGACCCTGTCATGACAGTGAAAACTCTCACAAAAGACCTGAAGCGCTTAGAGACAAAGGAATGTTTGTACGAAAAAGAGACATAGGTAATAGACCTATTAGCAGTATGCCTTACCTAGCGTATACGGTCGAACCGTGACAAGGAGGGCGATGTGGTCAGGTGACAGATAGCACCTAAGGCAGTAAGGACCCTCCCGAGTTCAAACCTTCCCGTTAGCGAAAGGGGGGAGGGACGTAACCACTAGGACCTCAGAGCATCGGGTGCGCGCTAACTACTCAGTCAGCTGGGGGGTCGCTTTGTAAACAGTCTTTGAAGAGCAGGAGTTTTTGGCTCATTCAGACGGTATTGCTGTGGGGCACTGTGTTGGTTCTATTGCCAGGCTGGTTGAATGCGCGTGGACGTTGTTGTCGTAGCTTTTCTCCAGGAGAATTACTGGGTGAGTGGCCCCCGAAGTCGGCGGGAATTTTCGTTGTCCATCTGGGTGCCAAGATAGTGATGTGTGTAAATGCTGATGTGTGGAAGAATGTAGCGAATGGAGAATTCAGAGTACTTGTGAACAGGGTGTTTGAGAAGCAGCATGGACACAGGCATGGCCTGAAGGGAAATCCTTTGTGTCCATCCCTATATACACTGAGGGAGAACAACGTGTGGAGGAGAGAATAACACCACGAGAGAGAGAGAGAGAGAGAGAGAGAGAGAGAGAGAGAGAGAAGAGGAGAATGAGCAGGACAGAGTAGGGTCGAGAGAAACGTGGTCAGGGAGACAGAAGAGACATGCAAGGTCTTAGGGTAAAAGACAAGTTGGGAGAGAGAAAAGATTGAGTTTGAAGCCCAGAGGTGGGTGAAAGAGAGACAAACCGAATTTTAACCCAGAGGTTGATGAAAGAGACGAAGAAGAAGAGTTCTACGTCCAGATCCCAGAGACGACCACGAAGACCCAGTCCTGAAACCTGGAGCCAGTCAACCAAGGGCGTCACCATCAAGCAGTGCTGTAGAAGACTTGAAGAAACTTGTTTCAAGAACTGTGGTGTGGTGTGGAAGTGTAGTTGTGTGTGTGGAAAGCTGGCCAGGTAAAGAAGCCATTTTATTATAACCCGGAATTAGGAAGTACTGATCTTTTATGCTTTGATTATCGCATTTTGTGTGATTGGATTGTTCATGCATAACCATACGTAGCATAGAAATTGTATTTCTTGTTCTCAGTCGCGTTAGGAGAGAAATGAATGCGTGACATCCCATTCCCAGAGAGAGATTTATGTTTGATGGGTGCATGAGTGTGTATATGCGTGTATGAGTGCGAAGATAACCCTGGTGTGTTAAGCCTGACTAAAAATACATCAACTTAGTGCACTTCAGCAATACCATCATGATTTTCCCCGTCCTGCACACAGACCCATAATGAACATACCTACAAATTTTCAGAAAGATCGGCCCAGAAGTTTTGTCTGGAGCGAGTGAAACACATTTTGATCACACACACACACACACACACACCACACACACACACACACACACACACACACACACACACACACACACACACAACAACATTTCTTCTTCCCACTGCAAAGTACTCGCTGTTCAACAAGAACTGTTCCATAAGAACTGTTCTATAAGAACTGGGAGTACAAAAACAAAAACAAACAACACAACAACAACAAAACCCACCACACTAAGTGCTTTCGGATCGGATAACGCCAACCAAGCAGCTGAAGAAAAAAAATTCTAAAAATCCGATGAACAAGTGTGTCAATGGTGCTAAATTTATGTCACGAGAGAGAGAGAGAGAGAGAGACAGAGAGAGAGAGAGAGAGAGAGACAGAGAGAGAGAGAGAGAGAGAGAGAGGGGAGAGAGAGAGAGAGTTGTGTCATCCTGTATTTGGATGCGCGTACGTACGTACGTGAGTCTGTGCGTGCGTGCATGCGTGCGTGTGTGTGTGTGTGTGTGTGTGTGTGTGTGTGTGTGTGTGTGTGTGTGTGCGCGCGCGCGCGCGTGCGCCCGCGTTTTTTTCTTTCACAACCCCCCCCCCCCCCCTTCCCCAGATCTCACATTCCCTATCAAATGCGTGTGAACCCACCCCCCACCCCCACCCCCGCTCCCCTTAGTTTTTTTTTTCAGCTCCACAGCACATAACAACACCCAGGACTATGCACTCGCTATATCCAATGGTAAGTCGTCAAGCCACCCACCAGAGGAGAACCTGCACCGTGGTGTTTGGTGGTGGCTGTTCTGACCCTGC
>JADBJO010012480.1:0-12500 GCA_016801955.1 Conus betulinus
CATTTTTTATCTTAAACCAATAAACTCCTTAATCACCACTCCAGATAATTCATCCTTCATCTTTCCTAAAACCTCTTCTTATTAACAGTTGAATGTAAAGGGCTGTCTTTAGGATAATCAGATGTGTCAAACCATCCCGCACGCCCTTTAGCTACTTCTGATTCCATGTCTTTGTAGAAGTCTTCAGTAGGAATGTCTAGGATAAAGGAATCTGTATCTGTGTAAAGTACTCTAGACTCTGGATACAAGGGTTTAAAGTAGTCATAAAAAAATTCTAACATCAACAGCTTTGATAACTCTAAAACAGTAAACCCAATAAAAAATAGGTTTGTCTAATCTGACTTTCTTTTTTTTCATTATTAAGCCAAAAAGCTGATCATGAAATCTTCTAAAGTCCTGATAATTAGGTTTTGAAGTCAACTTAATTGCTTCATTCTCTCTAGTGACCAATCTGACATCTTTGCGCTTGTGCGGATTCTCCATAGTCTTTCCAAAACAGCTGTTGTTCATCAACTTGAAAAAGTCTTTTTCTGAAGCATCTGTGGGATTTAGTTCTGAGATCAGTGTTCTTCATTATGTATGGTTTCATGAACTGTTCTTGGTCAAAAGCAATTATACGATGCACTGCTGTTAGTTTTAAACCATGCCTCAAATAAAATTGGAGAAGTCTGTAATGACAGACATATTTTTTTTGCCACGAAGATTAGGCACAAGTTTAGGTGGTTCTGTTTTTGAAACCTTTAAGCTTTCTGCCGCTAATGGATTGTCATTATGAAGGCCATGGGAGTTCACGAGGATATTCTAAGTCAACTTCTAGAATAAGACCTCTTTTACGATCAGCTGTAAGAGTATGCAGTTATTTTACAAATCCTTGAATATCTTTCTACACCTCCCGTGTACATTTTGAAGTTGCGTAATGGAAGTGATTGACTCATAGCCCAACCATACAGATTGTTTGCATCTAAATACATAAGATAGTTAGACTTCTTATTAGGATCATAGTTGTCTAAGTATTTGTTGTTTGCTTTACAGTAATGGTGCGACGCCATACTAATTCCTCCACGTAATCCGTTTTCAATCATTTGAAGCATTGGTAGGTCAGACAAGAGGTCAATCTGTACTCCAGTAAATTTTAAGAAAGCGTCCCAACTCATTCCAGGTGCAGAAATATAATGCGCAGGATCTAGACTGTAATGTGTCATGCAGGTCATTCTATAATTTTCAAAAACGTCCGCCAACGAACAGGTATCAGCCATTAAATAGGCATTGTGATAGTCTCCCCATTGTTTTGCAATCTAGCTTCTGCCATGCTTCTTGAGCATGCTGATAATCAGAGTCGCTGACGTCCTTTCCTCTAAGACGGGAAAAGAACGCTCCCTTTGGTGGAAGTGAGTCTTCATCAAACCTTTCCCAACTGTTCATGTACTCATAAGGGTAAACGCCCTTTCTAACGAGGGGTTGGGTCAAAATATTCTTCTGTTATTGGGCAGGACTTTAAGGACGTAGCCAATGACTCTAATGACCCCATTAGGTGTTGCATAGAGTCATAAAAAGACAAGTTATTTAAAGTGAAACACATATACTTTTCTGATGACTGAGCAATGCATTTTGCCCTGAAGTCGCTTGTCACTGCTTGCAATATGAGATGAGAGTCGTAACCTCTCAAGTTGTGAAAGAATATAGGCAGCTTCCAGGTCTTTGGCTCAAACTTTAGTTGAAGATTGCATTTACTATGTGCTGCTCCTCTGAACTTTCCGCTAATGTGATCATGGTCTCTTACGCGATAGTCCCTAACGGGAGCATCTGTTAGCTCTAAACCGCAAATCCAACAGTGAGTGGCTGAGTCATATTGTTGTTGGTCTTCAGGGGTCATCTTGAGGTCCATTAAATTCAGATTATTAGAACACTTATTACGCACTTGCTGCATACGTTTTAAGAAGTATTCTGCAGCACGAGGTCCCCTATATAACTCTGGCTCCGAATGGACACCATCTGACCTGACAACGACAAAAGCATATGAACAAATCTGATGATTGCTAACTAAGACTGTTTTTGGTAAATTATTTGGTCCCTCATAAGGAACAATAAGCGACTCGAAGTCTGCATAAACAACATACGGACTCATTTGTAATTTTTTTTCCAGTTCTCAAAACAAACCTTGCTGCCTTCTCTCGGTGTAATTAGTTCTGTATTACAGTCAACTGGGCTAATACAATGTTTTATATGTTCACTTGCAGCTTGAACAGATGGAATTCTTGTTAAACATTTTCTACAAAATTCTTGTTTGTGCCCATGTTTTGTAGTATGAGCTAACATTCTACTCATTGTGCGTATCAACGTGTAATGAGGCAACCCAGTCGGTGAAGACATTAGGAGTAAGTCCACATGATTTTTGTCTGGATCACCAATTGTTGGACTGTTCTTCGACACTCTGATGGGCAAAAGATTGGTTTTTTTCAGACCATGTGTATACGTTAACAGTTATTGGTTTGTTCTGTTCTTCAAACTGATCAATTTTATCTAAGCTAACAGGGAAAAGATATTCCATCAAAACTAAGGGAATTAATATAAGGTTCATATTTAGACACCCTCTCTGCATTTTTAGCAACGGGATGCAGCCTTGCAAGAACGCACCACATAAACATTTAGAATCTGAATTCTTTATGTTTAAAACTGCTCTTTTTGCAACTAATGCTGGAGGTAGTGGAATGTAAGACTTACCTACAATCGGTGCATACTTACTCTCTTTTTTAATCTGATCTGTAAGACTTCACCCTCTGTCCAACCAGAGCCTCTCATTTTAGCTTCTTCAGCGGCTACATCAAACTGTGTAAGGAGTTGGTCTGCCCAACCGGGTGTTAAGTCATTATAGGAAAGAATAGTCTGCTGTTTAGTTTGAAACCCAGACTTCCAGATTTTCGCCATGTATTGTTATATAGTCGATTAAAAACAGCTAACCTTACTTTAACTGGTGGTCTCTATTGTTAGTTTACTCGGAACTTGAGAAATAGCATGCGCAACGCTTAACTGTACGTTTGTTGGATCAATAACTTCTAAATTAGCATCATCGAAAACATTTGACAAACTCTCTTCCTCTAACCAAGCGTCAGGACTTTCATATATTTTAGCCATGTTGAGTTTTCTTTTCTAACTCAAAATATTTATTTTAATTAAAAAAATATTTAGTCAGAATCAATATCAACGGTCTTTTTGTGCTTGGAACTCATAAACTAAAGTATAAACACCTTTTGGCGTTGTTAATGTGAGCTGTTTAGGACAGAGTTTAATGTCTCGTTTACTTTTTTTAAACATTCTTTTCTTATATGATCGTTGTCTGGTTGTTGAGAAAAAGTTGCCCGCGCCTTTTTCTGAAGATCAAACTTTTGTCTTTTGTAGTCATCAAAATCAGCCTGTAAGCGACTAAATTCTTCATCCGTGATTTGCGAATCGACGAGCGCTTTATTTATTATCAGTCTGAACGAACTAAGTTTAGCTGTGTTATAAGTTGAACCATAGCTGTGTGCTTTTGGAGTTTAGCTTTTATTTTTTTTACTGGCTGCACCTAAAGCTAATGAACAAAGACCAAAAGTTAATGATACACTGCCTAGAGGTAAAGCTACTGATGCGCCTATACCTGTTGCTAAGAGACCTACACTGTTCCTGCTGTTTAAGCACTAATAGTCGATGCTCCAGTATTAACATATGTAACAGCATTAAAGGCGGCAGAATACCTTCGTTTGGTTTTGCTATATTTTGAAAGGTCTTGCTCTAGTTGTTGTTGCATCTGTGTAATGTTTGTTAATCTGAATGTTTTTTATGTCAGGGGTTTCTACAGCAGCAGGGTTGTCACCTATCTCTTCTTTGGGCACTTTTGGAAAAAACCGTAACGGACATGCTTTTTAAAAAAAAAAAAAAAAATTTAATATACCATATCTTTTAATCTGTTGTCGTGAATATTCAGCTGCGCATCATATATTAAAAACAAATATACATTAAGTGGTTTATCACTCTCTTTTTTCTTTATCAATTTGAATGGTTATCCCATCTTAACACTTCTTCCGCTTCCATGCAACTGATTATCTTCTGTCGCCCTTAGGTCAATCCATAAACCCGTATTTCGTTGTTAAATAATCATTAAGTCTAACATTATGAAGGTGTAAATCTTTAGATACAAGGTCAGCGGTTGGATGTCTATGCCTCCCACCTCCAAACATTTTTCTTATTTCATCAAAATGCTGATAAGGTTTAAGCCCGCTAGCGTAGATTTGGTTAGGGCTACCCTCAATCGAACATTGTACTTTCGTTATTTTAGGATTAATAAACTTTTCAGTTTGTCTTTTGTATGGTTCTTCATCTTCACACAGCAATAAAATACCTTTAAGTGATCTTGCTGTGGCACTTAAACTAAAATTCCATATAGTGTCTGCCTTGCTTCTAGTATATTTAGAATGATGAATCACTCTATCGTAATATATTGCTAATTTTGATTGGTATTGTTGCTCAATCAGCCTTGCTAAGCTAGGGTTGCTAACAATGTCAAACTCTAACGAGATGTCAGAAATGCTGTATTTTGCCTCGGTGTCTTCTGATTTAAATAACGCGTCTGTATTCATTAAAAGTTAGTTCGTTCGTATGACAATCTGTCTTTTACTCCTTGAAAGTATGGTGCTTGCGCACTTAACAACTCGAAATCCAAGGGTATGGAAAAGCGATTTCCATACGCAAAACTTATAGCTTTGGCCTTGTTATTACTGTCTTTAGCATCTTCAGCGCCTACTCTATGTTTTAGATCATCATCATTTTGGATTCCTTGAAACGCAAGATCCGCCCTTTCATTTGCGGTTAGCCATAGATCAGAATAGATGAAAAATATGTCTGCATTATGTAAAGAAAATACTTCTTGGCCCTCAAGTTTTACGGAAACTTTCTTAACGATTGCCCGCCCCAGATTATCAACTACTGACCTGTTTGGGTCTGTTTCTGATTCAAGTTCTATTTTGAAAGTAAGTCGCGCAGAGCCAGGTACAATAACTTCATCTGTTTCCTAGGTCTGGAAATTTAACGGTAAGAATTTGATCTGAATCAATAGTAGATGGATTATTAGGAACAATAACATTTTGTTTATTTCCCCCTTCACACCTAAGGGCTCTTTCAGTCTTCTGTGCGGGTCAAGAATTGAACCATATGCTTGTGACATTTTTTTTAAAAAACAAAAATAAAAGCTTAAAAAAAATATGGCAGGAATTGAAGATGAAGATTATGATGTTTTTGATCCTGGAGACGACATGAGTGAAATGACCCCTTTGGCTCAGGGTCACTCACTGCGGCAATAAATTAACATTGAGTAAAGTCGGATCATTTTACGAAAGTTTAGGCCAAGAACCTCCTGATTTTATTGACCCTAATGATTTTAAAACAGAAGATAACCATTTGTTTTTCAAAAATGATCAAGGAGAATTTGTTAAACTTACAACTAAACCAAACCCATCAAAGTTTTTAGCAAAGAGTACAATTAGGCAAAGGCTCAGTGTGAGCGATCAAAAGTCGTCTTGGCATTGCTGAACCACCAAATTAGACGCGGAGGCAGTTTCTAAACTTCAAAACACGCTACAAGAAGAACTCCCAACAGATAACCAAATGCAAAAACATAGAACTTAAAGACTTAAGTCAAACAGCAGACGAAACAATACAAGCAATAGAAGCAGAAACCAGTTTTTCAAAAGAAACAGCATTAAAAACTATACACGATCCCACGCTACCCATGCGAGAAATAGTGGCCCTTGATCATGCTTTGAGAAGCATCAGAGGTGAATTAGCAAACAATTTAGCAAAATTGGGTGAACTAGATGAGCATATAAAAAGAGAAAAAGAAAAGCTCGTTGAGGCTGACGACGCCAACTTAGGACATGATATTAAAGAAAGAATAACACAAAGACTAAAAGATCTTGAACTAGAGAGATCATCAAGACTAGAAGTGTTGTCTACTAACCGCGAACAATTACGAACACAAGTAAACAGAATAAGAGAAACTATCCAAAGAATTTTATATGAAGACGCGACGCTAGCAGAACGAATACGAACATTGTTTAGAGAGCAAGGAGTTACATTGGCAAGCGTTATAACAGCCTTAGGATTTGCAATAAGTACACTGGTGTTGGCTATTACAGGTGGTGGTGGTGGGCAAGGGTCAGTTCATCCCCCTCCATCACCACCTGACAAATCATGGGTAAAAAAAAACTCAATCGATAATCTTGCAAGTTTATTAAAAAAATTAGCTGGTAAGGCCATAGACTCTTTACCGGGGGCATATTAGGGGGAGTATCGTTAGCTGGCTTTTGTCTACTGCAAGCAAAGTAGTTGGCTTTATGGCTGAGCACTTATGGACATTAGTTGTCTTAATAGTTGGGTTACTTTTTTAGTAAGATAAAGACCAAGTAATCCTAAGCCAGTTAATCCCAAAACAAGTGCTGTCTTTTCATATTCATGATCATCATTTTTTTTTTTCATGGATTTTCGTGGACTTCGTGGACTTCGTGAACTTCGTGATCTTCGTGAACTTTGTGATCTTTGGGTTGTGGTGGATGACTTATTGTTATTGCTGGCTTAGAATTTATGTCGTTTTTTCCCGATCTTTTGTTCATCACCTGCCACAAAGATTTCATTATTGTAGTTTATTATTGTTCCTATCTGAAGTCTGAGGTCAGAAGGCAGCATGTATAGACCAGTGCCAACAGCAAAGTCTACTTTCGATCTTGCGTATTGTAAAACATTTTGGTACCCTTTTAATACTTGAAGGTAAATCAACTGCAGAATTAATGGCGTCCTCTAAATTTTGCTAAGTACTGTTTTTGTGCGTCAAAGCCAGTAGAAGGATCAATTATGTTAGATTTCGTTTGTGCTTGCGAACCTAACAAACACCAAACATAAGTACGAATAGAGTCGTTTATTCGTTCTACTCCTGCTCTGGTTAGACCCTTAGATGTGTCCAAAATAAATGTTGTCCACGCTGTTTTATGTTCTTGCTCTATGGACCCGAGGTGAACAGCTGTACCTGAAGAGAAAGATGTGTAAGGAGGATACCAGTCATATTTATACTTTCTGTGCACGCCCCAATAATAAAGAGTGCCTAAACCATGATTAAGATCCAACTTTTGTCTAAAGTCTGTCCTAACATTAATATTGAATTCGTTACAGATCCTTTCAAAAGCCTTCATATCTATTCTGTTGCTGAATGGATTAAATGGTTTGTCATTTGGTAATGGGCTTGCTTGCAGTTCAGTAAAATACGTCTAAAGGTGTAATAGAAATGAAATCTATACACTGACCTCACCAAAGGATCAGGATGATTTAAATGATCAGCATACGACACTCCACACACCCAGTTGATGCACAAAACACAGCAAAGTTTAACTGGTTCTGATAAAACTGCATCGGATGACTGAACCATACTTTCGGGATGT
The DNA here is from genome assembly GCA_016801955.1 of Conus betulinus. Classification (NCBI taxonomy): domain Eukaryota; kingdom Metazoa; phylum Mollusca; class Gastropoda; order Neogastropoda; family Conidae; genus Conus; species Conus betulinus. The sequence continues at coordinate 7,461 of JADBJO010012480.1, forward strand.
GGTCGTTTTTAATAGGAGGGTTAAAATATTTGTTCAATGGAGTACTAACCTTTACTTGAAAGGCGTCAGACTGAGTCACAGAAATGTCAAGAGTATCAGTTGTTATATTTTTAAGATTGTAGTGCGGTCCAACAGAATATTTTGCATCAGTATATTTAAATGGATTCATTTTTATATGTTTTTAAAAATGTTTGTAACAATAACAACTCAAGACAGTCCTTCATTTTTAAAGTATGCTATTGATAACGAATGCGAAACCCGAAGGGTTGCACTCCATGAAATTTTTTATAAAGTCTTATGGTTTAATATAAGTGAATCCAAGAAGAATAAATAGGTTCAAAAATTTGACAATAGAGGAAACTTACTTAGCCAGTTAAGCATACCTGATGGTTATTACGGGTTTTGCTCACTAAAAGAAGCAATGCAATGAGTGAATTCGACATTACTCTCAAACTTAACAATGCAAATCTGAAAGCAATGTTAACATTCAAACCTGAAGAGAAGAGAAGTAGGTTACCTTTTTGATGTGGAGCTAGCTAAAATGTTAGGCTTTACAGAAAACAGACAAGCTATGCATAGATTTATAGTTACACAAAAAAAACTACTTATGAGGGAGAAAATCCGCTCGATCTTGCATTACATTCATTACTATATGTTCATTTGGATGAGCTGAGTACTGATGAAAACTTATATGATGGAATGCCCTCAACTGTTTTTAAGAGCTCTTCCATCAGGAAAAGCTGCATATTGTGATTATGAAATTATACAATTCCCTAATTTACAGTTTAAAAAATTAGCTTGTGGGAGGGTCGGATCATTTAATATAAAAATCACAGATAAGGTAGGGAAAGTTGTAAAATGTGATAACCTACACATTGTCTTAGAAATAAAATAATAATTTGTAATAAAAAAAAATGTCACGTGGACAAGAAAGAACCGGGGATTACATTAGCGCCAGTGAGGTGTATAACTTTAGAATTAAAAGACCTTGCCGACACTGAGGACTTTGAACAGAACGGTGAAATAAACTTTGTATGGGTTTTGAGTACACCAAAGATGGTTATTATAAACGCAAAGAGGTTAGCGACAACAAAAGGTTTCCTAGACTAGAACAACTGCGTAATGTAGAAGCAGACAGTGTAGGTCAGTATGAATATAAAATAGTTCGAAAAACTGACAACAAATGGCATAGAACCACAAGTAGAATGGGACATAAAATATGAATTTATAAGTCCATTTACATTCTTTGACCGTCAAAAAAGTTTCAGAAAAGCACTCAACTCTGGTCCTTTACATGTAAGTCTTATGCCAGAGGACAATAGTCGGAGAGAGATCGGAATAAAGCCTTTTGGAAACAAACAGTACATCCTCCACAGAAAAGAATCAGTTACAAAGGAAGCTTCTACAAAATTACAGTTCTTTCCACGAATGAAATTAGAAGAAACGTTCACAATAATATTTGAAATTTCTGTCTAAAAGATGAGAAGAGTGATGGAGTTGTGGGCGTCAGTGACAATCTTATGAAAAGAATTCTTATTAGCTGGTAAAACTTAGACGTTGAAAGACTTAAAGTTACTGTTGTTGTTCTTTACGACGGTGAGGATATGAAGGTTATAACAACCAGCAATAAAATCAATATTAGTCTAAATAGAAACAATCTGACTGAACTGAATTGGATTAATATTACACATTTAGATCTTATAGGATTTTATTATACTGAACAAGTTTTAACAGATAGTATGATACAGATAATAACTGGATTAAATTAAATTCTTTTATAAAACTATGGAGCAGTTAAACTTTATGACAAAAAAACCTCATTGTGCATTGATTTGCGGGCAGACTGGTTGTGGAAAAACAATATTTGTTCTTGACCTATTACAAACAGTTTATCGTTGTAACTTTGAACAAATAGTAATTTTTTGCCCAACCATAAAGTGGAATCAATCATAACATGATCGAATGTTTATATGGACAGAAGATAACATATATTTGGTTGATCCTAGTGATAAACTAAGTAAGTGTTTAGAATACTTTTATAAACTGTTTGAAGGAACGCAGACACTATTTATTATTGATGACTGTTCGGCAGAGAGAGACATAGTTAAAAAAAGAAATACTTTATCTAAACTGGCTTTCAGTGGAAGACATGCTGGGATAAGTGTGTGGATTTTATGTCAAAAATATAACTCAGTTTTAAAAGACTTCAGAGAACAATTAAAGACCGTAGTTTTATTTCATATGAAAGACAGAGATTCCTTTGATGAATGCATACGCGAAAATGATGTTATTGAAAACGAACAAGAGAAACGTAGAATTAAGCAAAAACTAAAATCTCAAAAGTTTTGTAAATTAGTATTAAAAACAGATAATCCTACACAATATATATGTTTGTAAAAACCTGGCTGAGAGAACGTAAGAATGCCGGCTCTAGCATCGGCTCCCGAGCGTTGCGAGGGGGGTGAGCTAGAGCCGGCATTCTTACGTTCTCTCCTTTTTATACCTGCTACTGCTCGTAAAGCTTTACTCAACTACACAGTTTTTCTACACAGTTTAGTGTTCAAGAGAAATTAATTCCTAGATAGCAATATAATGATGCAACTTTTATCTCCTTTTGGTCAAAGTTCCCATTTTTTCACTCTTCTTAATAAAACCACCATTTCTGAAAACAATAACTTTTGTCCTATCCATATTCACTGACAATCCCCATTTTTGGCAGCACTTTTCTAAACAGTCCATTTTTCTTTGGAGGTCCATAACATTATCTGAGACAAGAACAATATCACTGGCAAACATTAGTGAAACAATTCCAAGTGTGTCTGCAAAAAATATCAACTCCTCTTGCCCCACAATTTAACAATTCTGTCTGAAGTTCTGAGACAATATTGAAAATAGCAGAGGACTTAAAATACATCCTTGTCTCACACCTGAAATACATTCAAAGCATTCTGTAATCTTATTTCCAATGGACACTGCTGCTCTCGCCTGTTTATACATAGCTTTTAGAGTGCTAAAGATATTACCATGAATACCTTTAGATAATAACAAATATAGCTTCTTTTCTATGAATACACTCAAAAGCCTTGGAAAAATCTACAAACAATCCATAACATCGACCTCCTGATTTAGATAAATATTTTTGGACCAGTGACTGGAGAGTGAAATATATTGTCTGTTGTACTATAGCAGTTACGAAAGCCAGCTTGTGCTTTGGGTATATCATTAGTCTCTTCACAAAATCGTGTCAACCTCTCATTAATTATTAAGCTGTAAATCTTACTAATGGCATTTAGTAATGAGATACCTCTATATTATTTACTGATTTTCGACTGCCTTTCTTGTGCAAATGATATATAACAGCCTTTGTCCAGCTCTCAGGATACTCTCCACTTTCAAATACTCTGTTAAATAAAGGACATAAAAATTCAACTATGTTATCCTTTGCATGAAAGAAGAAGTCTGTAGGGAGACCATCAGGTCCTGGAGCCCTTCCCTTTTTGTATTTTATTAATTGCTGTATGTATCTCTTCTTCAGAAATCCTATCATCAAACTCAAATGTGAAACACTCATCACATGCATTTACTTTATGCTTTTCAAGTTTGTCTTTAACCTCTGTTAAGAAATCAGTATGATCAGTCACTTCTGAATTGAATAAGGATTGGAAATACTGGAACCACTCGTTTAGAGAAATGGAAGAAGCATAATTTCTTGGCCTTGTCAATGATCTAATTTTTTTTCCAAAAAAACATTTAAAATTAACTTCCTGACAAGCCGTATGTAGCTCATTTACAATTTTAGCGTTTTCCTGTTTTTGTTTAGATTCGCACAGCTCTTTGAAAGCTTTCTTGCTATCTAAATAGTTGTTCAGATCTTCATGTTGATTTGTCATTCTAAATTGTTTTTAAGTAGTTTTATATTTATGTTGTTTTGATTGTTCGCATTCAAGATTCGACCAGGGTGGCTGTAAGCTTGACTCATGAGTCCTTTGTTTTACTTTCATGTTCTCAGCTGCCAACTGTATGAATGAAATAATACATTCTGACGACGCTGAATGAACATCTATTTCCAAAGCATTGTGAAAATGTGTAAATACAGAATTTGCATTTTCTCGGATATATTCTGTGTAATTTGCTGAGTACTGTTCATTATAAATATATCTGACTTTATCTTCAAGGGCAATGTCTTCAGTACCATCAAGATGCATTTTTTTTCATAAAAATCTAATACTGATAAGATTGGGAAGTGATTTGATTCACTTCTATTCAGAACAAACATATCAGTGATTTTATCAAACAATGGCATTGAACATATAAAGAAGTCCACCACACTCATACCCCTATTTGCAATACATGTTATTTCTCCCTCAGAGTCACCAGTTTTGCGACCGTTTACAATAAATACGCTATATTCTTTCAAAACGTCCAAAAGCTTCCGTCCAAATTTATTTGAAATCGTGTCTTTAGATTTTCTTCTTTTTTATGGTTTGTCCATTTCCATCAAAAACTCGTCAATATCTATTAATGGTTGCTTATGTTCACTTTGGAACTTTCCTTCAAGATCGGAAAGACTATCCATCCGTGCATTAAAATCTCCAGATAAAATTAAAGGCAGATCAGGAAAATTTTGCGAGATTTCTTAAATGTTACCCTCCAAATGTTCAATGCCCGTTTGATTATCTTCACCATAAACGGTAGAATTTTCTGGAGCAATATATACAAAGCCAGCAATGAAATCAAATGAAAAATCACAAAGACATTTTTCAAATTTGAGAAAAACCTTATCCTCTATATGTTCAAGTATTTGTGTCACCCCCTGGTTGAACAGTTTATCAACACAAGCAACCAGCCCCCCTTTTAAACGTTTTGATCTTGGAGAAAAATACACATTATAATCAGAAAAGCATTTTCAATATCTTCTTTTTTTACAAGACCAGATTTCAGAGAGAGAGAAAAAAAAATCATTTTTTTTTTTAAAAAAAAAATCAATGAAGGATTTACTATTCAACTTATTCCTTAGACCTTGAACATTCCACGCCATAA
>JADBJO010012480.1:17500-22500 GCA_016801955.1 Conus betulinus
TTCACGGTTACCAAATAGTCTGCAGTGACAGTTTTCAAGGTTACCAGTACTTTGTAATGACTGCAAGGTTACTGAGTGTTCTGCAATAACTGCGAGGTTACCAAGTGGCTTCAAGATTAACCAGCATTTCGCAATGACAGCAAAGATTACCGAGTGTTCTGCAATGACTGCGAGGTTACCAAGTGCTTCAAGATTATTGAGCGTTTCGTAATGATAGCAAGGTTGCTAAATGTCTTCGAGGTGACCGAGTGTGACCGCGATGTTGCCTAGTGTTTTGCAATGATTGCAGGGTTACCAAATGTTCTGCATTGACTGCAACGCTACCAAGTATGCTGCAGTGACTGCAAAGTTAACAAGTGTTCTGCAATGACTGCAAAGTTCTGCACTGACTGCACAGTTACCAAGTGTTCTGCACTGACTGCAAAGTTGCCTAGTGTAGGTAGGTTACCAAATGTTCCACAATGTTTGCAAAGTGACCAAGTGTTCTGCAGTGAGCGCAAAGTCAACAGTGTTCTGCAGTGACTGGAAAGTTATCAGGTGTCTGCAAGGTTATTAAGTGTCTTCAAATATACCCACTGATCTTAAGGCCCCAGGTGTGTGCCAGAGGTCATCAAGTGTCCATCTTCTGTAATTTACCATGTTCACCAAGTGTCCTCAAGTTTCAGTTCTCTTCTCAAGGTTACCAAATGCTCCCAGAGATTACCAAATATCCTCAAGGTTACCAGATGTTGTCAAGGTTATCAAAAGTACTTAAAGTTATCACATGTCCCCAGGGTGACCAAATGTCCTCAAGGTTACCATATGTCGTCAATGTTATCAAATGTCCCCAGATTGACCAAATGTCCTCAAAGTTACTAGATGTCGTCAAGGTCGCCAAATGTTCTCAAGGTTACCAGATGTCATCAAGGTCACCAAGTGTCCTCAAGGTTACCAAATGTCCCCAGGGTTGCTATACGTCCTCGTCCTCGAAGTTACCTAATGTCTTCAAGTTTACCAAATGTCTTAAGGGTCACCAAATGTTCTCTAGGTCACCAAACGTCCTCTAGGTTACCATGTTTCCTCAAGGCTATGTGTCCAAAAAGTTACCAAGTTCCTAGCAATTGTGCGTCCCAAAAGTCACTAAGAGTTCTCAATGTGATGCATTCTCAAGGTTACCATTTTTTTTCTTGAGGTTACTAAATGATCCCAAGAGTCTGGAAATGTTTTTAAAAAAAAAAACCACCAGCAGCCCAAACCACCAGCAGCCCAACATCCCTCCTCCAAGGAAGAAAAAAAAAAGGAAGAAGAAAAGAAAGCCAAAGAAAAGAAAGGGGAGACAAGAGTCTTGATATGTTTTCAATGATGTCCAGGAATACGATTATTCAGCTTTTATCCACAAAGATGGCACGACTAGAGGTAATGGAAAAAAAAGTATGTGTATGTGTGTGTGTGCGTGCGTGCGTGCGTGCGTGCGTGCGTGCGTGTGTGTGTGTGTGTGTGTGTGTGTGTGTGTGTGTGTGTGTGTGTGTGTGTGTGTGTGTGTGTGTGTGCGTGTGCATGCGTGCGTGTGCGCGCGCGTGTGATAAGGGTTGTATTGGAGGGACAGATGTGGGTGTTTGGAGTCTGGGTGGCGAGGGGTGAAGTGGTGAGGGTCGATTCTTATTAGATAAAAAAAAAGAAAATAAACAAAAAAATAAAAACTTGTGAACAACATCGCCGCTCCAGTCAACCACACCAACGTTTCACCGAGAGAACGTCCTCAATGTTTCTCCACATAGGCAGAATCATGAAGAATATACGACTCCCTGACGTAATTTGTCCTTGACGTCAGTTTCCTGCTGAGCTGTTGCGCCACTGACGTCGCATTGGCGGAGGTGGAGCAGCTTCCCGAGTCCCCAACCCTGAGGTTCCTCGCTGGTTGACGACGTACACCTCCGAGCAGCCCCCCTCCTCCCGCCCCAGCCCCAGCACGTCACAGCACGAGGGCAGTACACCCTTCCTGAAGCAAAGGTCCACCAGCCACGACACGCCGACCAGACAGAGCATGGAGGCCAGGAAGGCGATCCCCCGGATCGGAAACACCTGAGTTCCAGCCTCCTCTTCGTAGTACGGGTAGCGGTTCACCGCCGGCAGACCCACCGTTGGCTCCCCGTCCCCCGACCCGCAGCACCGCGCCGACCACGAAGGCCGTCGTGGCGCCGTACTCGATGGTGTGACGTAGGAAGAGGGCTGACGTCAGCTGGGGCAGGACGATGGCATAGACGATGTCGGCGGGGAGGACGAATAGCCCCCAGATGGTCCTGACGAAGATTCAATTCAATATAATTCAGTCAAGTTTATTGTCCATCGGAAATTTTTCTTCTGCTCCACATCATTCGCAAGTACATAATACCTTACAAAGAGACATTACAAATCATTACATAAAGCCTGTGTTAGTATATGTATTTATATATACATATACCCTTCCCTACCCCTATACATACATCTGCACACGCACATGCACTCACACACACACACACGCACACACACACACACACACACACACACACACACACACACACACACACACACACACACACACACACACACACACACACGCGCGCGCGCGCGCGGGAAGGCCCCACAAGCAGTGGTGATCTCGTTCTGGTGCCACTGTGTTCAAGAAGGTAACCTATTTTGAGTTTTCACAACCCTTCTTAGCGCCTAAGTGTAATCAAACAGGATCTTCTAGAGAAGATCCCGCCCCCCCCCCCCCCCCCCCCCCCCCCCCCCCCCGTCCAAACTGTTCATTCTTTGAATGGCTCTAGTGTTTATGTATGGTCAGAGAACATGTCTCCTGGAAGTGCATACGGGGCAGACATCTTCTTGCGCAGAGTTTAGTAAACTGAGCAATACGTGCTAGGCAACATATAGGACACCCCGCGTTCTCAACAGGTCTTTGACCGGAAGTCAAGCTGAATGCTCACGTTTTGCTGTTGTCAAAACCCAAAGACAGAATTCATGGACTACGAACTGATGCACATCCTCTGTTTTCATCTGTTAGAGGGCATTAAAGGCAATCCGACTGGGTCGACATGGCCACATCGAGTCTCTAAGAGCAGCAAACTGTTTGGACATATTAGGGTGCTGACGCTTACAAGAACTGATGCAATTGTTTTCTATTAGAGAAAGAGAGATGTGACAAGAAAGAAAGGTGAGACAGAGACAATGATTAGAGGTAGTTATCAAGGGAATAGAGACAGGTTAAAGAAACAGAATCGGGAAAGTATGACAGAGAGAATGAACGAACGATCGATTAAAAAAAATTACCAGGGTAATGAGATAAGCAAATTGTGCATGCTTTTTTTCCACCCAGCCCTGGAGAGAGAGAGAGAGAGAGAGAGAGAGAGAGAGAGAGAGAGAGAGAGAGAGAGAGAGAGAGAGAGAGGGGGGAGAGAGAGAGATGGGAGAAGGACTTGAAAGGGAGATACCGTATCAGCTAATGACAGCAGTCATTCAGATTTCCTATATTAATCCTACCCGACTTACATGTGTTCCAAGTATCCACCTGAACACAAACATTCAAAAAGGACTAAGCTAGTTAATAACACCACGCCTGACTTTAATTTGATAAATCAGACGGCTGCGGAAGATCCAACCATCTGTTCGCTTAAAGAAGGGTCTTGGAACCAATGGGTATGTTACACATATTCTCTATTCTTCACAACCGCCGAGTCATTTCACTGAACACCACCGAAGGCAGAGCAGTGTCCCCTCCAGCGGGTTGCCTGTTGATGACTTGGTATTGACTGCTACCTGTGAATTGCTGGTGCTGTGGCTGTGAAAGAGGGGTTCGGAATGAGCGGCGCGAGTGCTATGCCACTGTGGTTGCTCTAAGGATGGGACAAAAAAAACCCCAAAAAAAACAACAACAAAAAAAAAAAAAAAATCTCTTGTGGCGGAATTTTTTTGGGCGGACTTCTGAGCCTGTACCCACCAGCCACGGTGGAGTGGGCCCCCACAAGAAAAGGCGGCACGGCGAAAAGGAGAAACCCGAACCCGGCCACTAAGAAGAAGCACTGCTTCAAACTGACAGCACCACTGAAAGTAAGACTGCCACGGTATGGTGCCCAGGATCTGCACACACACACACACACACACACACACAACACGCCATGTGATGGTTGTGTATCGCTGCGCTGTTGTACTGCTCTGTGTTGTACTGCACTGTGTTGTACTATACTGTGTTATACTGCACTGTGTTGTACTGCACTGTGTTGTACTACACTGTGTTATACTGCTCTGTGTTGTACTGCACTGTGTTGTACTATACTGTGTTATACTGCATTGTGTTGTACTGCACTGTGTTGTACTGTATTGTGCTGCACTGTACTGTGTTGTACTTACTGTGTTGTACTGCACTGTGTTGTACTGTATTGTGTGGCACTGCACTGTGTGGTACTGTATTGTGTTGTACGGTACTATTGTATTGTACTGCGTGGTACTGTATTGTGCTTATCTTCTTGTGCTGTTTTGTGTTGTGTTGTAGTGTGCGGTGTCACCTTGTATTCCATTGTGTATAGTTGTAGAATACTATGTTGTCTTGTACTGTATTGTGCTGTAGTGTACTGTGTTGTGTTGTGGTGTACTGTGTTGTGTTGTGGTGTACTGTAGTGTACTCTGTTGTGTTGTGGTGTACTGTAGTAGTGTACTGCATTGCGTTGTGTTGTCCTGTGGTGTACCGTGTTGTGTTGTAGTGTACTCTGCTGTGTTGTGTTGTAGTTTACTGTGTTGTTTTTGGTGTGCTGTAATGTACTGTGCTGCCTTGTACTGTGTTGTGATGCACTACAGTGAGTTGTTTTGTCTTGCACTGCTCTGCAATGTATTAAGGAATACTGTGTTGTCTTGCAATGTATCGCATTGTAATAGGTTGTACTTTTCTGAATTATATTGTACTGTATGGTACTGAATTGTCTTGTACTGTGTTTTTTTTGTTGTACGGTGCTTTTCTTTCGACTATGTTGTACAGTATGCTGTTTTAC
>JADBJO010012480.1:27500-30000 GCA_016801955.1 Conus betulinus
GTTCCATATTATACAACATGTCTATTTGTAGAAACACACACGGTTTAAAGAGATATATCCAGGGTACGTTCACTAACTCTGAAAGACTGATACAGTGTTGATAATTCTGTATAAAGCAAGTTTACTGGCAGTAAAAGACTCTCACAGTTAAACAGATTACGTATTTTAAACTTCTGTTAGGTTTTGAAAGTATGACTTTGAATCTGTTTGGACAGAGTGATATTGTAAACCGTTTATGTTTGATAATTGGTTATGGAGTTCAATCAGATAATGAATGCGGGAATTGCCAGTCCATGGGTTGAAGGTATCTATAAGAATATAGATTTGTGGTGCTAAAATGGGTCAGAATGAGCTGAAACGAAGAACTAGATGCGCAACTTACATTTCTAATCACTGGTCATATCAAAATTAACACAAAAGCTAGCATAGGAGAAATGTGTCCTGAATTGACTTGTTTTAGTATTATTCATCTTATTTCAGCATCAATGAAAAAAAGAAGTGTCAAAGTAGTATGGTTGAGCATAAAGAAAAGAAACACACACACACACACACACACACACACACACACACACACACACACACACACACACACGCACGCACGCACGCACGCACGCACGTCATCGATTCTTTACATGACTCATAAAAGTTTTCCTTTCTGATTTACTTCACTTGGTTCAGATTACCTTTACCGAATCAAAACTCTTGACGATGGTTTTAGATTCAATAAAAAATAAAACATGGTATGTTCTCTTTTTGTGGGAAAACAGTAAACCCCTTCACTGAACCTAAACAGAGGACAGACCAACACTTTGGGTGTAACAAAAAGAAGGAGGGATGTGGGGGATCTCCCAGTGCGAAAAACGATCCATGTACCCTGTGATCCTTTGGCTTCTCAGCCAACTCCTATATCCACTGAGCCACGTGTTCACCAGATGGGTGGGTGACAGCAGACCTGCCTGCACGTGATCAACATTTGGCTGCAATAGATCAGTTTCAAAAAAAAAAAAAAGAAATCAGGGGAGAATTTGGCCTCTCTTTCCATTGCAAGCAGAGTTACCTTTTCTCAACTTACGAGTCAAGAAAATTGATCTGAGAGTCAAATAATTGATTTGTACGCGTGGCAGGAAAACGATTAGGATATGTGTTACAGACCGCGCCATTTAACATCCAAGTTTTAGCCTTCTCTCTCTCTCTCTCTCTCTCTCTCTCTCTCTCTCTCTCTCTCTCTCTCTCTCCCAAACATTCTTTATATTGGATCCAATGCCCATGCTCTATTTGCTTAACACGAAGGCTGGTGAGTTGAAAGATGATGTGACGGTCACATATACCACACCACCCCACTAAACTAACCATACAACCCCATCGCTTCACTCATCCCCTCCCTTCACGCAACCCCCCCCTCCCCCCCCCCCCCCCCCCCCCCCCACACGCACACCTCCTTTTCCTCTCCCTTAATCCCCTCTGACATTTCCTTCTGTCGGCCATTCTTCACAGCACACCACATGGATATCAGATAAGTTTCTCTTCGTTCTTTGTTTGTACTGTCCTAAATGTTAAATGTGATGTATCTTCTTTTTTTTTTTACTTGAAGAAGACCCAAGTGGTTGAAATGCATCGTGTCTTGTCCTGTACTTTGTTTGTCAATGTCCTTGGCGGCAACTAACCCCCACTCTTTCTAAATTTTACTCTGTGTTAGGTTTTCTTATGTGAGCAAAAAAGTTATCCTACTTGTTTACTATTTATTGTTTACTGTTCCCTGCCTCATTTCATTTTCAATTTCGTTTCAATTAAATCGAGGTAATTTGTGTTTGTTTCTATCCGTCTTTGCGTTTGTCTTTTGATCTCCCTTGCATCCTTGGGTGGATCCTCAAGCGTAGGCTCAAAGATTGTCCCCTACATTTTATACTGTTTGCAATGTCTTTAGTTTTTCAGCATTTTTTTTTTCCTCCCCACACCTTAATTTGGTTTCATTTACTATCCTTCGCTGGCTGCTTCGGGGGTGCTGTCGGATTCTTTTTTGAACCCTTGGTGGTGAGAACACCACAATATTATTGACTATGGTGTATCTCTATTTGACGCCAGGAGCACAGACACAACCAGCCGTGTCTCCCTGATGAGTTCAAATCCAGCAGTGTTATGGACTGTGGCGCGTCTCTATTTGACGCCAGGATCACGGACACAACCAGCCGTGTCTCCCTGATGAGTTCTGATCCAGCGGACGAAAGGCCTGGAACAGGCAATGCAAATAGATCTGCCATTTAAAGGGATTACAATGATTCCCTCATGCAGCTAGTCAAGGGTTTTTATATCTATGATATATTTTCTTAATTTCATGTTCCCAGTTTCTCCGTCTTCCCCCCCCCCCCCCCCCCCCCCCCTTAAGTCCAAACCTTTTTGCCAAGTCATTATTATGAAGACAGTTGAGTTGTTGGCCTGCGCTTGTTTTTTTCCCCCACTATTAGGTTGTTCATCTTTGTATTTCTCTGACATTATTCAAGTT
>JADBJO010012480.1:37500-57814 GCA_016801955.1 Conus betulinus
GAAGCACCCTCCATTGTTATCTTCAGTTAGCTTGAAAGTACCCCCCGATAAAGTACACACGATAAATGTAACCGAATGAGGGGGCAAACTAAGTTTCACTATCGGTTTTAGATTTTCAATTTTCACCATGTCAGACGTGTTGCTTCACTTAAGCTACACGAATGACTGATCAACATCTCAGTGAAAAAATAAAGGGAGAAAACACCGACAACGACATCTGAAACCACGAGACGGACCCATGGTTCTCTGGATTCCCAGCGGGTGCTTGATCCAGTGGACTACCTTTCCCCAGTCGTGCGGGTGGCACAAGGCTTGCACGCACATGGTCAACGTCTGGCTGCCATTGCTGCCATCGAGTGATTGATGCAGTTGTATCAAACATGTAAATACTACCACACGCATTTGGTACACGTGATCACCGTTTGGCTGTCATTGTTGCCATTGAGTGATGGATGCAGTTGTATCAAAATATTTAATGCTACAACACGTATTAAGTACACGTGATCAATGTTTGGCTGTTGTCGTTGATCCCGACTGATCATCTGACGAGTCAAGTTCAACATCCAAATGCTGATACCTTCATTCACGTGAGTGAGTATGTTGCTGCGGGTCAAAGATACACAGCACGACACCACACAGCAGTCTACTACACAGTTCCACAAAGCAAAACCAGTACACAACAAAAGAAAACACAGGATGGCATAATCACGAGTAGACCAAAGTATACCAAATGAACAAGACAACATAAAGACAAACAAACCAGTACCCAACGAAACAAGACAAGGTGGGACAGCTTTATTACACAATGGGGTGAATGGAACAAAACATGGGACTGAGTAAAACACAAAGCAAAACAAGCACGCAACGAAACAAAACACAGGGCACCAAAATACAAAGCAAATACACAAGAAATCAAAATATGGAAAAGCACAATCACAGAGAAGTACAAGTATACAACAAAACAAGACTGCATGGAACGTTATAGTAGTGAAGCAATAGAAGCACACAGCGAAACAAAAACACGGGACAAATATAATAACAAAGCAAAACAAGAACGCTTTCAAATCTATTCCTGTTGCTTTCAGCTCACCTGACTGTGAAGACCATATGAAAAAGTGTCATTTCATCAACATTACTTCCTTTGGCAAACAAATTCATGAACAAAGAGCAGGGACAGCACAATCAGAAAGCAAAACAACTACAGAAGAAAACAAGATAATATGGGACAAGACAATAAGTGCTGGAATAATGTTCATCAGTGCCCATCTTGCACCGAATTGGATGAGATAAGTGATTTTTCGTTGTCCTGAGTGTTGTGTGTATGTTGCCTGAAAAAGACCTAAGATGTCGAAATGCATCGTGCTTTGTCTTGTGATTCGTTTGTCATTTTTTTTTTTTCGGAAAATTAACAATAATTTTTCAGATTTGATTAGATTTCCGCCTGCAGTCGCCTCACATTGCAAGTAGATTTTTTGTGAGGTCTGTTTGCCAAATAGAATGCCAAGACAGAGCAGCAAGTTCAAGTACAGTCCCAAGGGAATTCTAGAGCTGGTCTGTTGCACAAAGAGTTGACTGTAGTAAGACTCCTCCCCAACCCTCTCCTCCTGTTGTGCTACAGCCAATGTAAGCTTCTTCAATGTCTACAACACGACAATACTGTGACCTACAGTCTGCCAGCCAGCTGGTCTGACCAACCACTCTTCACATGAACAGGTGGTCCCGTTGGATATTGTACTTGGGTTAAAAGCGACAGAAAGTCCGTGATTGGAGGCCTTCATGGAGTAGTTTATTGTCCTGTTCCCAACCCCCCATCCACCAGTTCCAAAGTAACGGTAGAAGTAACAGCTTCTTTCATGACTTGACATGCTGAGCTGGGGTCTAGAGTGCAACATGCATGCACTGGTTGTCACCCATCCCACAGAAATGCAGTGGAGAGGGTTTGGTGTGTGTGTGTGTGGTGTGTGTGTGTGGTGTGTGTGTGTGTGAGTGTGTGCGTGCGTGCGTGCGTGCGTGCGTGCGTGCGTGTGTGTGTGTGTGTGTGTGTGTGTGTGTGTGTGTTGTGTGTGTGAGACAGAGGACAGAGAGACACAGCAACAGAGACAGACACATACATATACAAACCCTCCAGATGTACACTTCGGCTTCACAAACCTTCTATTTCTACAAACACAAATACACAAATGCAATGCCCACTCGCCCTCCCCCTTGCCCTACCTTTGTTGTGCAGATGATTCACACAGAGGCAAGAAAGGCACAAAGGGATGAGTGGAGCACAGGCCGTGACCAGGCACTGTCTGTGGCCAACAAAGAGGCCCACCCGATAATGTTCCTCTTCACAACTGACAGATTGCACAGGGCCAGGAACAAGGATCTTGCAACTGTGTATCAGGACTCTCATCTCATCTCTCTCTCTCTCTCTCTCCTCTCTCCTCTCTCTCTCTCTCTCTCTCTCTCTCTGGCTGTGGGTTGTGTGTGTGTTGTGTGTGTGTGTGTGTGTGTGCGCGCGCGCATACGTGTGCGTGCGTCCGTGTGTGGTGTGTGTGTGGTGTGTGTGTGTGTGTGTGTGGTGTGTGTGTGTGTGTGTGGTGTTAGCTCGTGTGAGTCTCTCTCCTCTCTCTCTCTCTCCTCTCTCTCTCTCTCTCTCTCTCTCTCTCTCTGTGTGTGTGTGTGGTGTGTGTGTGTGTGTGTGTGTATGAGTGTTCTCGCACGCGCACGTGAGTGCATGCATACAGCTACCTTATCATTCAAGCTCTCTTATTTGCATTGATATAACGCTGATCTTAGCTCTCACCATCCCAATCATTTCCACCAGTCAACACGAACACACACACACACACCACACACACACACACACACACACACACACACAACACACACACACACTTCATCTTTTAAAAGATGGCCTAGAGAATAAATAACACGATCATAAATACATGTCGAAATGCCTCTCAAATCATGCCTGTGTTTGGAAAGACTAAAGATCATTATCCGCAAGTGTAGGAAATATCTCATTGATAAATAGATCTGTAAAAACAATCAACTGCAAGGTATAAAGAACACAGTTATGAATGAACTGATCTTTATGCAAAACAAAAATTTGCTTGCATCTGAAGAAAAATAAACGGATGAAATAAATCTGTACAAACAATGATTCCCAAGATAAGGCAACTAGTTGAGAAACAAATCATTAAGAAGAGTGATAAGTATACGAATTAATACGTTTTTAAAACTCTTTAAAAGCATTCACCCACAATATTACAAGATAAAAAACTGTAGCAAATCTGATGAAAATGTCACTAAACCCCCCCCCCCCCCCCCCAAAGACACAGTACATGAAGAGAGATTGCTGAATTAGATCTTTAAAAAACAAAAATGGTCCAAAATTGAAATGAGTTAGTGAACAGTTAACAATAAACAAGTAGAGTAACTTTTTGCTCCCATAAGAAAACCTAATACAGAGTATCTCTTTTATTCAAGACTGGCACAGCCTTTGAAACTTGAATAAAGTCAAATACAAAGGACGAATAATCTAAGGGGGGAGGGGGGGGGGAACAAGTGTAGGGCAAACAACTTCTCTGTCATCATACCAATGACTTGGCTAAGATTTGGACTTAAGAGGTGGGTGGAGGGAAGAAAACGGGAGCATGTAATTAAGAAAATACATTATAATATATATATATATATATATATATATATATATATATATATATATATATATAAACTCTTCACTAGCTGCATGACGGAACCATTGTAATCCCTTTCAAAAGTAGATCTGTTTTGTATTACCCGCTCCGAGGCCTTTCGTACGCTGGATCGGAACTCATCAGTGAGACACAGCTGGTTGTGTCTGTGCTCATGGCGTCAAACATAAACACACCACAGTCCATAATACCGTGGTGTTCTCACCACCAAGGGTTCAAAAAAGAATCCAACAGCACCCTGAAAGCAGCAGCAAAGGGTAGTAAATGAAACAAAACGAAAGTGTTGGGAGGAAAAAAAGTTGCTGAAAAACTAAAAGACATTACGCAAACAGTATATAAATGTAGGGGACAATTTTTGAGCCTATGCTTGAGGATCCACCCAAGGATGCAAGGGAGATCAAAAGACAAACACAAAGATGGACAGAAACAAATACAAATAAACCTCGATTTAATTGAAACGAAACTGAAACTGAATAAGGTAGGGAACAGTAAATAATAAACAGTAAACAAGCAGGGTAATTTTCCCATAAGACAACCTAATACAGAGTAACTTTTATTCAAGATTGGCACAGCCTTTTAAACTTGAATAAAGTCAGACAACTACAAAGATGAACAATATAATAGTGCGCTTGTCCCCCCCCCCCCCCCCCCCCCCCCCCCCCCCCCCCCCCCCCCCCCCACTGTTAGATTGTTTTGGTCGTCTTTGTATTTGTCTGACTGTGTCCACAGGACAATGTACCTAGCTGATGAACATATCATTAGGAAGAAAACATAAGTATATGGTTTGAGTCCTGCATTTAGAAAGAGTCTTTGAACCCATTTATCCACAATATTACAAAGAAACTTTGAAATTTTACAGATATATCTTAAAAAAGAAAAAAAACCCTGACAAAGTACATTAAGACAAATCACTGAAGAGATCTACAATCAATAAAAATGATCCATTCGTTTCAAAGGCTATGATCATAAACGAATTGATAATGGATGATTCTGGGTTACGTCAGATGGTCCATTTGTTTCAAAGGCCATGGGTGTAAACAGAATGATTCACTGATGATTCTGTCTTACGTCAGGGTGTGGAGAGGCTTGCACAGTCAGGAAGTTCACAGCTCCACGCACTAATGGAGTATAGGAGACAGAACCAGTATGGCCTCAAACCCATCTTCTGAGACAGCTGGTTACCCCTTGTGCACATGAACTCCATCGCCTTTTAATTCTGTCTTCAGTGGAGCACTTCTTTTGGTGTTTATTGGTGATGAATGGTTTCATATTCTTATACCTTTGAGACACAGCCTCAGCCAACTACAAAGGGAGAATTCTGAGATAAGTCCATCCATTGAGACCAAACATGTCCATCAGTGAACAAAAAGTCTGCAAACCAGACAAAGACAAAGACAAAGACAAAGACAAAGAGGGCTTCACATGGATCTTCCCACCAGTCCACAAAGTAGCTGACAGAGTTTGACGAGTCATATAGTCAAAAACGTATGCCAATATTATTTTCTTAGAAAAACAAAACAACAAAAAAAAAACAAAACAAACAAACAACAAACAAACAAACAAAAAAAAAAAAGATAGGCGAGAATAAGTAAACAGAAATGATAGTTTTCAAAGTCAGGTTACTGCCTGCAGAAATTCAAACTGAACAGAAAAAAATGCTATGCTACCGAACGATAGAAACGATTACAAGACAAACACATTTTGCCATTTTGCGCCCAATTTAAGGAGATAAGTGATTGTTCGTCTTTCCTTTCATTGTCTCGAATGTTGTTAGACTTGTCTGAAGAAGACTAAAATGGTTGAAACGCGTCGTGTTTTTCTAGTATTTGTTTGTGTGTTTCGTTCGGCGGCATAGTAACTTTTCTTTTAAAACAGAAATGACGTTCAAACAATCTGCTGTCTGCATCAGCTTCTTTTCATTTAACATTCGAATATTATCTTTGAGGACTAAAGGTTAAAAAGAAGATGAACGAAAAAAAAAAAGAAAAACCACACGGAAATCGGGCTCAGCCATGATTATTTCCCCTTTCACACCCAAACAGTAATCATCTCTGAAAGATAGGAAGAGCAGTCGGAATGTATACTCTCCCTAACCATATGAAGAAACCACAGACAAGAGTGGTAACTGCTACGCCAACTCCAACAGGGGTCCGACATCTTCCTGCGATTTCCATTCCCATGGATGATAGGGTCACAAATGAGTTTCCAAAGGTACAGGTGAACCGTTAGGGAACGATGAGTTACAGACCTTAACATCTCTGGAGTTCAGCCTGATGGACAGCGCTGCCTACCTCCTCACGGTCGTTACATACCTGCCCAGTCTCTGAAGGGGAGCCAGGTGCCCTTTGACAGCTGGGGTGGACTTGGGAGGATGTGATCAAGAGAGGGGCACAACCTGCTCATCATACGCCCGATCCTACTTAACCTTGGTTTTAATCTGGAGTGAGTGATCCAACCACTGTATTACCTCCCCTCCTCCCCCTCACCATTCTCCTTATATCCACGATACCGACCCCCCCCCCCCCCCCCCCAATCGTATCCATCCCAAGTAATTATAAACATTTTTGTTCAAATGACCACTTCCTAGTGTGTTTTAGCTTTAGAAACACAGCTGGGTTGAGAAGGTTAAAATGGCTGACACTTTTCGTGAATTCACTGAAAGCTCTTGCTCTTGCTCTTCTATTTTACCATAAAACTTTTTTTTTGGCCAGCTTACGATTTTTCTTGAAGCGGTTATTCAAATTCTTTCTTAACTGATGAATACAAAGCGCATTGTCGCTATTTCAAATGATGCAGTACTCCACATGATCATGTTACGCTGGAGGCACGTTTGGCAGTAAAAAGTGAACGACAAACGAGATGCACGCTTCTTCCCAACCTGTCAAGATTTCTTCAAAAACTGACACATGTGACAGAGTCGGAGAAAAGAAGCACTTTTGTTATTCGTGTTCTCCTCTGAAAACAGACAAACAAACAAACAACAAAAGCTAAACGCTAGAAACAAGAATCAATTACAACAACAAATAAACTAACAAAAACAACAACAACACAGATATATAAAAACACCCCAAAAACCTCAAACGAAAAGCAAAGAAAATTCAATGCTTCTCCCTAAGGAGGGATGTACAGAAGGCACGGTCCACATTTTGTTTTTTTCGACCACACAATTTTGGCTGTGAAAACAAAAATCAGGAATAACAATCAACATCATTTTAAACGAAGTTCAAAACGGAGGTCTCTAGACGATGATTCATAAAGTTTGGGTAAAGGGGATCCCACGTCTTTCGTCAGAGAACGTTGTGACCTCAAGCCTACCAGTGTTCTTGAGTTTATCCTGTGTCCTCAAAACGACCCCATCTGTACCACCTAAATTTAAGGTTACCAAGAGTCTTCAATGTCCGTAAGTGACCTCAAGGTTATCATGTGACCTCCAGATGAACCAAGTGTCTTCACGTGACTGCAAAGCTACCTAGTGACCTCAAGATTACCAAGTGTCTTTTAGAAACCACAAGGTTACCGAACGCCTCAAGTGATCAAAAGTGTCTCAACGATTACCTAGCATCTTCACGGTTACCAAACGTACATCTCACTGTGATCAGGTGTCCTCAAGAAGATCAAGTGACTTCAAGGTCACCAAGCGTTCTTACATGGCATCAAACTATGAACTGTCTTCATGGTTACCTAATATACTGCAATGACTGCAAGGGGTACCAAGTGTCTGCAATGACTGGCAATACCAAGTGTTGTGCAATGACTGCAAGGTGACTGATGTTCTGCAATGACTGCAATGTTATAGAATGTTCTGCAATGACTCCCAAAGCACCAAGTGTTCTGCAATGACTTCAAGGTCACCAAGCGTTCTTACATAACATCACACTACGAACAGTCTTCATAGTTACCTGATATACTGCAATGACTGCAAGGTTATCAAATGCTCTCGAATGACTGCAAGGTTATGGAGAGTTCTGCAATGACTGCAAGGTTACAATGTGTTCTACAATGACTGCAAGGTTGCCATGTGTCTCCATGGTTAACAAGTATCTTGCAAGGTCACTGCGAGATCTGCAATGACTGCAAGGTTACCAAATGTTCTGCAATAACTGCAAGGTCACAAGAGTTTTCAAGGTCACCAAGTGTTCTGCAAAGATTGCAAGGTTACCAAGTGTTCTGCTATGACTTCAAGGTCACCAAGTGTTTTCAAGGTCACCAAGTGTTCTGCAATGACTGCAAAGTTACCAAGTGCCTTTAAGATTACAGAGTGCTTCGCAATGACAGCAAAGTTGCTAAATGTCTTCGAGGTGTCCACGTTTTCTGCAATGACTGCAAAGTTTCCTAGTGCTCTGCGCTGACTGCAAAGTTACCCAGTGTTTCTGCAATGACTACAAATTTGCCGAGTGTCCTGCAATGACTGCAAAGTTACAAGTTTTCTGCAATAACCTGCAAAGTTACCAAACGTTCCACAATGACTGCAAAAGTTACCAAATGTTCCCACACCAATGACTGCAAAGTTACCAAATGTTCAGCAATGACTGCAAAGTTACCAAGTGTCGTGCAGTGACTGCACATTTACCAAGTGTCTGCAGATTTACCAAGCGTCTTCAATTATACCATCTGATCTTAAGGCTCCAGGTGTCCTAGAGGCCATCAAATGTCCACTCTTCAGTGATTACTTCATGGTCACCAAGTGTCCTCAAGTTTGAATGATGTCCCTAAGGTCACGAAATGTTCTCAAGGTTACCAAATGTTCAAAGAGATTACCAAATGTCCTCAAGTTTACCAGATGTCCCCAAAGTGACCAGATGTCCTCAGGGTTACCTCATGTCAAGGTCACGAAATGTGTTCAAGGTTACAAATGTACTCAGGGTTACCAAATGTCATCAAGGTTACTGGATAACCTCAAGGCACCAAATGTCCTCAAGGTTACCAAATGTCCTCAAGGTTAACAAATGTCCTCAAGGTCATCAAGGTCACCAAAATGTCCTCTTGGTTACCAAATGTCCACAAGGTTACCATATGTCCTCGAAGTTACCTAATGTCTTCAAGTTTACCAAATGTCCTAAGGGTTACCAAATGTTCTGTAGGTCACCAAATGTCCTCAAAGTTACCATGTTTTCTCAAGGCAATGTGTCCTAAAAGTCACCAAGTTTCCTGGCAATCGTGTGTCCCAAAAGTCACTAAGAGTTCTCGTTAGCGTCGCGGACTCCCGGCTGGGAGGTCGTGGGTTTCGAATCCCATCAGAGTCATGTGGGTTTTTTTCTGCCCCGACCGGCTCCTACCCAGAGTTGAGTTTGCTGCGGACTCAGTTGGGAAGACTGGGACCACACAGTCGAGTTTCATCCACTTTAATGGATTCGTTTCTGAGAGTGTTGCTCAAATTTCCTGACCAACACTGCAGGTGCCTGTATCTCTCGGGCCTGGTTGACGCCGGGATATATTATGAAAGGAAGCGTAGAGTACAGCCCTGTCATGTAGTCTCAGACCGAAATGGAAATCCGTAGGATCATCTTAATCATCCTCATTCTCATCGATCAGCATTAAAAAAAAAAAAGTCTCAAATTCTGTGGCCCTTCATGCCCTGCTCTCATGGTGACCTCAGTTTCGATGTCCTCTCTCCACGTCTGTGGCCTTGGTTTGGTTCCGTCGGGGTCCACCGGTATCGGCGGGTCCATGGGGGCTGTCGTTGGACGACCGTGGTGGCACCCTCCGGAGGGAAAGCTCACTCACGCCGGCTCCGCGACTAAGCAATTATTGTCGTCAGTAGGGGGCTTAGTAGGTGGTGTCCTGCGTATGTTAGATCAGAACAGGCGCCACTGAACACACCACTGAAGTTACTCGGCAGCAGTGTGGAAAGACAAGAAGGCGAGACAAGAGTGGAGATAACGGAAGAAAGTGCGTGCGTGCGTGCGTGCGTGTGTGTGTGTGTGTGTGTGTGTGTGTGTGTGTGTGTGTGTGTGTGGTGTGTGTGTGTGTGTGTTTGTGTGTGTGTGTGTGTGTGTGTGTGTGTGTGTGTGGTGTGTGTGTGTGTGTGCGCGCGTGATGAGGGTGCGAATGGAGGGACAAACGTGGGTGTTTGAAGTCTGGGTGACGAGAGGTGAGGTGGTGAGGGTCAGTGCTTTTTAGATTAAAAAAAATCCACCTGTGAACAACATCACCACTCCAGTCAACCACACCAAACGTTTCACCGAGACGGCGTCCTCAATGTTTCTCCACAAAGGCGGGATTATGAAGAAGATACGATTCCCTGACGTAATCTGTCTTTGACGTCAATTTCCTGCCGAGCTGTTGCGCTGCTGACGTCTCATTGGCGGCGGTGGAGGCGCTTCCCCGAGTCCCCGACCCCGAGGTTCCTCGCTGGTTGACGACACACCACCTCCGAGCCTCCCCACCCCCCCCCCCCCCCCACCTCCCCACACCGCAGAACCAGCACGTTACAGCACGCCCTTCCTGAGGCAAAGGTCCACCAGCCACGAGGACACCGGCCAGACAGAGCATGGAGGCCAGGGAGGCGATCCCTCTGATCGGAAACACCCGAGTTCCGTCCTCCTCGTCATAGTACGGGTAGAGGATCACCGCCGACAGACCCACCGTCGACGAGGAAGGCCGTCAGGGCGCCGCACGCGTTGGTGTGACGTAGGAAGAGGGCTGACGTCAGCTGGGGCAGGACGATGACGTAGCCGATGTCGGCAGCGAGGACGAAGAGCCCCCAGATAGTCCTGACGAAGATGGTTAAAGCCGTGGCTCTGCCTCCAATGAGGATGATGGAGACTCGCTGGATTCACAGCAGTTCTGTGTCAGAGGTCTGAAAACGTGAATGGACTGTTTTACAAGCAGTTGCCGGAAGGGGGGGGTGGTGGGTGGGTGTGGGCGGTGGTTTGTAGATTCCAGACCGAGTGTCTTGACTGTTTGCTCGCTGGCAAGCGTACATGCGACAATGCTTGGTTGCAAAAAACAAAAAAACAAAAAACAAAACAAAACAAAACAAAACAAAACAAAAAAAAAAAACAAAATCCTGCAGGCTATCGACCAGTCACAGACCATTACTGTTTTTCAGTGTATGGGGATGGGGGAGGGGGGAAAGGCACCAAATGGCTGAAGCTAGCCGTTTTCTTTTTGATGTCTAGATTAAGATAATTTTGTTTCTCTGGAACATACTGAAGGTAGGTGGATTTTAAATGAAAGAGAGTTGACTAAGAACTAAACTGTTTACTCTCGTTTGTTTCAAAGTTGCGACGGCAAATTGAAACAAAGTTAAAGAAAAAAAAATTACCATTCCACTGAATAAAAAGGACAAACAAATATACAAGACAAAACGCGACGCGTTTCGACCTCTTTTGTCTTCTTCAGGCAAGATAAACAACATTCAGGATGATGAAAACAAAGTACGATCTATCCTTACCTCTTAAAACTGGGCGCAAAATGGACGTTGAAAATTGACGATGAACTCATTCTACATCCACTTGCACTCGATTTGAGGAGGTAAGTGATAGCTCGTTCTTCGTTTCATTGATCTTGAACGTTATTTGTCACCTTTCGTTTATAAACATGAAACTACATCGGGCTTCATGACTATCTGAACTTCTGTAAACATCATTGTGATTGGCTGGAACTGAGCCATCGCCATTTATTTGTTAATTTGTCTCATACTTGAGCAGACAAGGTGGGGAGGTGATCGAGGGAAAGAGTGCATAGGGAGGAATGAGGAGAGAAGAGAGAGGAGGAAGAGAAAGGAACAAGCGTGCGGGTTTACTCGCCTGTCCTTCCAGTTTCCGTTCCCTCGCCACACACTCCACGCGTACACACACACATTGTACATCTGGTCGGTCTCCTTTCCATATTCTTACTGTATGCCCACAACTTTAATTCTCCCTCTCTACCTGTCTCTCTCTCATCACACACACACACACACACACACACACACACACACACACACACACACACACACGCACACACGCACGCACGCACGCACGCACGCACGCACGCACACGCACACACACACACACACACACACCACACACACACCCACGCACATACCCACGCACGCCACGCACGCGCCCGCGCACACACAGACAGACGGACAGACACACACACACACACGCACACACGAACGCACGCACGCACGCCACGTACGCACACACACACATAGTCCAATTACCTAATCTAAATTATCTAAATAGGTCTGTCGCATTTTTTATCACAGACAGTCCATGCAGAATAATCTACGTAAAGTCGTCATAGGGCAACCTACCAGAGGAGACACTGCACTGCTGCTGAGCCACCTCGAAAATAATCATGGTGCCTGTTCTGATCCAACATACACAGGGCCCACCACCTGTAAATCCTCCTCCCTACCGATGACTTTAAACCACTCGGAGAGTATTCAGAGTTTGTCATTATCATGGTTTGGAAGCCCCATATATGTGTAAACCTTGTATACTAAAAACAAACAAAACAAAACAGCAAACAACAAACAAATAAAAGAGAGAGTGACATTCTCCTATGCCCTATGCAGTCTTCTCGAAATGGCACTTTCAAATGTACACACAGACATTTCTTCTAACAGGTGTGAAGTGATAACATACAGTGTCAAAATTCTTAATTAGAGGATTTTTTTTTAATTGAACAGCCAAAACACTCTTCCCATGGATATCTATTGTGTCCCATTTGTCATTTTTCCACTGTCAAAAGCACTGCTTTAGAGACGGTTATATTTGTGAGGATCAGATTGGGAAAACGAAGTCAGTCAGCTGGTGTCCAGGCTGAACTCACCCAGACTGTTGGTAAAAGAACAGGCAATCCACTCACCTTGGGTCTTAGGGTAGCCCTGTACACGTTGTGCGTCAACATGGAGGATGAGCCGAGGACGGAACTGTCCACCGACGATATCACGGCCGCCTACACTGCTCCTAGACCTGGACAGTGGTACACCATGTAATGTAATGTTATTTAATGTAATATGTCAGCGAACATGGAGCATGATCCACAGACAACATGACGGCCGCCGACACTACTCCTAGACCTGGACAGTAATGTAATGCAATGTAATGTAATGCAAAGTTATGTAATGCATAGTAATGTACTGTACTGTAATGTAATGCAATGTAATGTATCCGTGAACACTGAGAATGACTCAAGCTCTATCTGAAGTTGACATGACGGCTGCTAACACTGTTTTCTGATCTGGACAACACATTATTTATTGTGCTCTGTTGTACTGTACTGCACTGTATTATACGGTACTGTACTGTGCTGTACTGTACTGTACTGCACTGTGTTGTACTGCATTGCATTATACGGTATGTACTGTACTGTGCTGTGCTGTACTGTGTGAGCAATCACTGATGATGACCAAGCACAGAACTATCTACAGCAGCACACGGCTGCCGACACTGCTCCTATACCTGGACAGTAGTGTAGTGTAATGTGATGTGATTGCGATGTGATGTGATGCGATGTGATGTGCTATGATGTGCCATAATGTGATGTAATGTCATATGATGCAATATAAGGTGTAAGTGAACAGAGACGTGGAGCCAGCAGCATCAATGTCTACAGAGGTAGAAAGCGGTGACTTGATGTTGTGAGAAAAAGACACAAAAACATACGCCTCACACTCCCCCCCCCCCCCAAAAAAAAAAAAAAAAAAAAAAAAACCAACCACCAACCAAAAAAACAAACAAACAAACACACAACAGAGAAACAGAACACAACAAACAAGCAAACAAACAATATAATCAACGTACAGTAATGACATGGGAGTTATTAGTCATGCCTGTAAAATCTCTTTCATGTAGGACATCCGACACCGAAGGTGAAAGAAGGCAATCCGTCTTGTTGATGAAAAAACATCCCCACAAGGATTGGTTTTGCCTGATCTGACATCCATTATTGTTTCATGGAACTTCTTTCATGTTGCACCCTCCTTTCTTCCACCCTAGTCTGCTCCTCAGCCCCAGCGTTTTAAAGCGCAAAATCCGATATCACTGACAGCAACAGCGAACAAATGGAAACAATACATGTCTGAATGTGTAGTGTACTGTGAAACAATGCAGTGCAATGCTTTTTTCTGAAGTTTAATTCGTCACTAGAGAAGCAATGAATTACGGAAGGCACAGTGATATGACATTCTGTATTATTAAAAAAAAAACGTGCAAAAAAGCAAAAACGCGCACACACGTGCTGCACACACACACACACACACACACACACACACACACACACACACACACGCACGCACGCACACGCACGCACGACGACACGCATACACGCGCACGCGAAAACGCATATGGATCAAATGGTATGTAGGTGCGTTTGATTATTTGCAGAACACAGACTCACAAAGATTCCTACACAAGACAACACTTAGTAAAAATCATACTGACATCACACACCACCAGTCAGATCGAACTGATAACGGACAGAACACAATCAGTCACACTAACACCACACACTACACATTCAAATCATACCTATGACAGACACCACCTATGGTGTGAACTGCTTCAAAGTCAGGGGTAACACCATACTGCTCTGATTGGCCGTGACGGGGTCAAGGCCAGAGGTCAGGCTGCAATTCGACCAATCTGGGGACAAAATGACACAACAAATCTTCAAATCCTGGAGAGTCAACGTTCACACGACGAAAGAAGCGAGAGCGGAAGAAAGAACTTATAGCAGGACAAGGAGAGCAGAGACCCCCGAGACCGAGAACCAGAGCAAGAGAGGATCTTTTGGAGACCGAGATTTTTTGTAGAGAGAGCTGAGAAGAGAGCGATCATGTACAGACAGATCAGACAGACAGAGTGAGTTTGTTGTGTCGGGTGGGGTTGCGTGAAGAAGGCCGTAAGATGGTAGAAAAAGTGCGGATAAGATAAAGAAAGTGGACTTCTAGCACAGCCAGCCACATTTTCAGGGCTCATCATTCCATTTGTGCTGTCATAAAACTGGTCAAATCACACTGACAACGTCTCGGTCATTCAACAATGAGTTTGAAATGACATAAAACCAAAAACAATCGATATACGTTGTGTTAACATTTTCACTGTAAATGTCAGATCTGATTGAAAACTACTGAAAGATCTTTCAAGAACTAAGATCGTCGGCAGGCGGACGTCCTTTGGCACAACGGTTTTATGAAGCTGTTCCGGTAAACCGGTTTGTCTGCACATATTGCCAGTTCAAGAGCACTGTCTTAAACAGCAACACTCGGTTTCATTGTGAGTGGCACGTGACTAGGGACGTGACCATGAAGCTTCAGGTCGGAAGAGGAGGAGAGGACTAGAAGGTGATTACTTGTATTATTATTATTATTTATTCATACGCTTCATCCTCATTTCTCATCATCTCTCACTCATCCTCATCATCTTCTTCGTCTTCTTATTTCTTGTTCTTCTTCTTATCTTTTCTAATTATTATTATTCAATATTATGAAAAGGAGAGGGAATAGCGGAAAAAAATAAAGGGGAAATAAATCTGTCGAGAGATGGGGGAGAAGAAGAGAAGAAGCAGAGAAGGAAGAAGAAAAGCAAGAAGAAGAAGAGAAGAGAACGGAGAAGGATTGAGAAGACAGGAGAGCGAGGAGGAGGCGGAGGAGGTTAGGAGCGCAGGATTTCGGATCTGTTCTTCCCGCTTTGGAGCGACGGTTCGAGGGGAGGAGGTTAGGAGCGAGAGGTCCCGTCCGGTATTTATGACTATTCTATACTAACAACTCACTTAGTCGTAGTATAGTGTAGTCATGTATGTAGTCAGTCGTAGTCAGTAGAGAGTGTGTTGTGGTGTAGAGACCAGTCAGAAGACGAAGTTAGCGTAGAGAAGGAGCAGAAGGAGAAGACAGACAACGGGAGAGGAGGACGTATCTTTAGGTCTACCACCAATTAGTGTGCCGGTGCACCCCCAGTCACACAACGCGCGCTCTTTCCCTCCGCGCGCGAACGAGCACGCGCGCGCGCAAAACCACCTCACACTCTCACCACACCACCACACCACAACACCCACACCTTCACACCCACCACACACACACATACACACACCTGAACACACAGAGAGAAACATCTAATACCTATACTAGAGCATACAGACAGACCGTACAGAAGCATACAGACACACACCAAACACACACACACCCCACCCAAACCACACCCACACACACACACACACCAAATTACACACACACACGCCACGCACACCGGGCCCTCGTGTTCCACAAGCCGTGGTGATCTCGTTCCGCGTGGCCCACGCCTACTCCCAAAAAATAGTGTGTGCACGCAAGACAGCCCCATTCTAGTTTCGACCCAACCCATATTTGTTTAGTACCTAAGCTGTAATCAAAACAGCTATTGATCAAAAAGATTAACCCCCCCCCCCTACCCACCCACACACTGTGTCAACAGAAACTGGCAGTAATGTAGGACTAGTATCCGTCAATTTAGATAGCATTCGTTACAGAAGATACCCCACCAAATCTGTTTTTTCAAGTAACGGCTCTAGCGTTTATGTATGTCAGGGTTAACAGTGTTTCTATTGAACCTGCGACGGGTCTAGACACATCTTCGTGTTCGCAGAGTGCAGGCTATCTGATAGAACAAGCTGCTAGGCATTATAGTACTAGGTTAGTTTGACCCTTCATCAAGCGTTATATTCAAAAAGTCTGTTTGCTTACACGAAACAAGCTGCCCCATGCTCACGTTTTGCTGTTGTCAGTACCCCAACGACAGCAACCTCCTGACTTACGATCTGCATGCGACCATTTCCTCGTTTTAATATGTTAGAGGGAATTAAAGGCAATCTCGGTATTATTTGGGCCTCCGATCCCACTGGACACATCGGGTCTCTAATGAGTCAGTCAACAGTTCGTACAGTAGAGAGTGCTACCGCCACATAGGGTTATGCCGATTGCTCTCTCTTAGATGTTTTACCCGAGAGATGTGATAAGAGACCCCGAAAGGCGAGCGACCCGACCCCCAGCTGCCACAATGGCAGGGTAGTTATCAAGGGGATATAGACGATAAAGAACCAGAATAGTAAAGAATGATGGGGCAAATCCGTTGAGCGGAGCATTATTGAGACCAGATGTACCTGCTCTTCTGTTTTACCGCACTTCCTTGTTCATCCTTGCCCGAGCACCACTTTCCTTCCGCCCCAGATTCTTTCCCTTCCGACTCTTTTTTCCTTTCCCCCCCCCGCCCACCCCCCCTTTTGAATGATTTTTTTTCTTGAGAGACTGACGAGAGAGAGAGGACAGATTACGAATTCTTTCCTTGTCCTTCACTTTCTCGCACGCAATTCTTTGTCATCTTTCCTTTTCATTCTTCTTTTCCCCTTTTTCTTCCACTCCCCTTGTTCTCCCCCCTTCCCCTTCTTTTCTCCTCCCTTTTCTTTTCCCTTTCCCCCCCCCCCTCCCCCCCCCCCCCACCCCCCCTCTTTTTATTCCTCCCCCTTTCCTTCCCCCCCCCCCCCTTCCCCCTCCCCCCTCCCGTTTCTCTTTCCCATTTTTTCCCCTCACACCCGCCTCCCCCCCCCCCCCTTCGCCCTTTCCCTTTTTCGCTCCCCCTCCCCCCCTTTGTTTATTCCTTTTTCCTTTTTTCTTTCCCATTATCCTTCCCCTTTTTTCCCCCCTTTTTTTTTCCCCCCCTCCTACCCTTTCACCGTATTTCCCTTTTTCCCCCTTTTCCTTTCCCTCCTCCTTCCCACCCCCCCCCTTTTCCCCCCTCCCCCTTCCCCCACTTCTCCCATTCTTATCTTTTTTTTTTCCCTTTTTCTCTCCACCCCTCCCCCCCCCTTCCCCCTACCCCCTTCTTCCTCATTACGCCTCTCCGAACTTTTGCCCTTTTTTCAGATCGTTTTTCTGAGTTATACGTGGCCCGCCTGATTATCTCCTAAGCATTCACTGATTTTTACAACCTCCCATGCCCTCACGGGGCCCCTTTCAAAGTTACAACATTCTAGGAAAGGAAACTTAACTAAAAATATCTATACTCTATATACTATATCTATATTTATATATACATATTATATAATATATCTATATATAATAGTTTATATATGTTTAAATAAAAAATGGAAACACTTTTTTCTCTTAATAGATGATTAATCAAAAATACCCAAAATGACTACATACCAATCATATGCTACCAGAGGAACACGTACAGAAGGTGTGGGACCCTGGGGGCGTGCGGTGAGGGGATGGGGTGGGATGGGGACGTATAACGAATGGAGAGGAAGGGGGAGGTTGAAGATAGGAAGAACAACTAATATCGAAAATGAAACATTTAACGAACCAGTATTGGCAACACTTTCGGTAACTGGGTACGATCAGATATGGATACCCCACGTCCCGTAAAACCCCGATCTGGAGTAAACTTACTCGTGTTTGGTTCGTTTTGTAATTTTTCTGGGATATATCTCCACGCCCAGCCCACAGCAATATAGACAAGGCTTGTACTTCTTATAATTAATTGATGGGAAAGGGAGATTTATTTTATGCGACATGGACGGCTGCAACTATTAGAAGTAAATATATTCCTAAAGGGAAGGAGCCACGCAGGTAGTATCTTTACCTATCAAAGCGCGCCTTTGTGTAGTGCTATAATAGCCTGCCGTCTGAATGGATAGGAGTTACCTGCTCAGCTTTCCCATAATCAGCGGGCCCTTTACGCGCGTGCTGTGTTATCCATTCTGTTACAATTGACAGCTGTCTTGTATTACTAGTCGTGTTTTGTTAAAGAACTTATTGCTAGTAAATGACAGGTTGCAGAGGCATCACCGCCCATATATGGTGGAATATTTATTAGATTGGTTACAAAACCTAATTTCTTGGGGCGATTTAATCTAAAAAGTGTTCCCTTTATCCTTTCACTATGCTATGATATGAGATTTTAAGTTTACGGCCACACGCATTATTGCGAAAGAACCCGTTCCTTTAAGCAGTGCATTCCGATACCCAGATAGCGTGTGCTGTCAGGATGCTCTACTTCAGTAAGACATCTGTGAATTTGATTCTTATCTTTGACTTTTTCGGTACCCAATAAAGGTATTGGCAAGTTTTCGGGTATTTCATTTTCGACGTTTTTGTCCTTTTGCGTTGTCATTCCATCAACAGGACATTTCGTTTTTCTGTTGAGGATGCAGACGACCTTTCACTGCTTGCCGTTGTGCCCCATTTTCAACGCGATATGTTGATTTTATTTTTCTGAATATCACAGGTTTAGACTTCGTCGAGCATCGAACTTATAGTGTCCTATGGTATCATCGGCCAAACATCTCTCACAAAGAGACAGTCCAAGGTAATGGTAAATCCTTACAGCGAATAAGAAGAGCAGGCGACAGGACCAGAGCCTTTTAGCCACACCAAAGCTGTATTGGGAATCCAGAAGTAGACCTAACACTCATTTAAATAAACTAACTTGTGGTGTGGAAAGGCAGGAGAAAGGAGTTTAGAGTGTGGATGTAGTCGATAAATTAGTTAATTCTTCAGAGCCAACAGCTTCGGATTAATGCATCGTATAGCTTTAGCAACAAATTCCGACAGGAGTACTTACGGACAATATGTGCATGTTGTCTGTTTGAAAGCCAAGATAACTATCTGGTAAGAGCTGTCTTGACACAGACTGACTTCTTCTAGAATCCCGGATGAAGTAGGGTCCCTGTCTATGTATTGATCGAATTTTTCGAATACTGCCTGTAAACGCAGACAATTTTTGATGTGTTGTCAATTGTGTTTTGAAATTGAACTGATAGAATAGAGTATAGGCGATAGTTAGAAGGATCAGCCATATTTATGATTTTGTGCAATGGTGAGATTCTTGATAGCTGCTTCATAAAGCATCAGCTAAAGCAATGCTCTCAATGCAGAGAATCCATAATGTTAGCGTCTATCTCGCATAACAGAGCTGTAAGCTTAAGGCATTACCGTCTACTTTCCATCAATTCTACGATCGTTGCGTCTGTTTTTACACGCGTCGAATGAGCAGACGACAATTACCTTCGTGGACATTCACATGGCCCTCTATCGAAGTTATTCTGAATTTGGATGTTTATTCCTGGTGGCATTACTTTCACGAATTCTTGCGACGGACTCTACTTGTATTCACTCGTTCGTTAGATGTGTTGAATATTTGCAAAAAGGGGCGTCAGTTTCACTCTTGCCTATGTCTATGGTTTGTTAAGTGTGATAAAGGTTCGCAATTTTTCTCCGGTAAGCCTTGTATAGCTTCCATCAAATAGATTCACCCTCGTCTTTCTTCTATTATCTTTAGTGCTTGTACTAGAAACCATATGTTCCTTTTTCTCTGATCGATTAAGTGTGCGTCACCTTCTTAGCACCCATTTTTCGCCACCCATTCTTCGCCGAGAGCCACCTTTTTAACAGATAATCCATTGCCCGATTATATAGTTGTTCTGATTCTTTCCGGAAGACAAGGCTTGCCGTTCTATCCCGAGCTGTTTACTCTTTTAGTTGAAGGGGGATCGCTTATTGTATACGTCACCCGGCGAAGATGTTTCTCACTGACCCCACTCCTTGCAGCACCTTGATTGGGGCACGGTACTGTTCCGACTCACCCACGTCCATTGAAAGCGGGAATTAAGAAAGATCTGAGGTAGAATTTTATTCTTTCCTA
>JADBJO010012481.1:0-5000 GCA_016801955.1 Conus betulinus
CACCGATTCTGTCTAAACAGCAGACACGTTTGCCAGCACACTGGATTCATTATTGATTCATTATTGATGCTCCTGGTTGACACCCTTGACATCCATCAACATCATCAAAGGCAGAAACGACTACTCCAACACAAAGAGAGCGAGGGAAAGCATATGGTAGATTACCAGCATCAAACAGCGAGGATTTGCTGTTTTCATTGTCATCAAGAATATCGTGATAATTATTAATGGCAGAAAACGGTGATCATTATTTCTTTTTTATGCTGATCGATGAGAATGAGGATGGTGAAGATGATGCTACGGATTTCCATTCCGGTCTGAGACTGCATGACAGGGCTGTACTCTATGCTTCCTTTCATAATATATCCCGGCGTCAACCAGGCCCGAGCGATACAGGTACCTGCAGTGTTGGTCAGGAAGTTTGAGCAACACTCTCAGAAACGCATCTATTAAGTGGATGAAACACGACTGTGTGGTCCCAGTCTTCCCAACTGAGTCCGTAGCAAACTCAACTGTGGGTAGGAGCCGGTCGGGGCAGAAAATTTCCACATGACTCTGATGGGAATCGAACCCACGACCTCCCCCAGCCGGGAATCCGCGACGCTAACCACTTCATCACGACGGCTGGTAATTATTTCTTGGTGACAGCCATTTTTTGTTAGAATCTTTCTGAAACTAATTCATTTCTGTCCGTTAAGACGTCCGATAATGGGTCAAAATTTGAAAACAAGCTTTTGACTCTAGTAAGTCGTGGGCTGTACATAAAATTAATTACGGACAGCTTTTCATCAGTTCTGCGTGCTGCCCCTTTGCGAAACAGTCCTTCAAAGGCCGATAGTCCTTGTAAGGAAACACATGCACACGAGTTGTAAAGTTGTCTCTTTTCATGAGTCTTAGCGGTCTGTTTCAAAAGATGTAATTACCGCTTTTCATGGTGATCACGTGTGATCACCGTAAGAGGTTGTGAAGGAAGAAAGCAAGTAAAACAAAATTTTAAAAAATGATTATTTAAAAGGTAACAACAATACTGAAAGAAAACTGTTTAAAGTGAGGAAAAAAAAAAAACAACAAAAAAAACAACAAAAAAAAAAATCAATACAATTTTTTTCGATTCAGAAAAAAAAAAAACAGGACTTTTGAAGCGAATAGATGCCACTAAAGTCATACTTTACCCGAAGCGTAAAACTAACCGATCAAATCTCTGAGCACGACGCTGCCATCAAGGAAATCAAAGCTGGGAGCTCTGAAAAAAAAATAGAAAAGAAGAAAAAAAAGACAAAAAAAAAAAAACAAAAAAAAAAAAGAAAAAAGAAGAAAGAAAAAAGAAGAAGAAAAGAGAAAGAAAAAATGCGCGTACGGTTTTTGCATCCCAGAGGTGTGTGTGTGTGTGTGTGTGTGTGTGTGTGTGTGTGTGTGTGTGTGTGTGTGTGTGTGTGTGTGTGTGTGTGTGTGTGTCTGTGTGTGTCTCTGTCTCTGTCTCTCTCTCTCTCTCTCTCTCTCTCTCTCTCTCTCTCTCTCTCTCTCTCTCTCTCTCTCTCTCTCTCTGTCCACCATCCCGTCTCCTCCTCTCTCTGTCCATACTACCTCTCTACACAAAACCCTCTCTCACCATCCCTCAACTTTATTTGAGTACGGGTCTGTCTGTCTGTCTGCCTTTCTGTCTGTCTGCCTTTCTGTCTGTCTGTCTGTCTGTCTGTCTGCCTGTCTGTCTCTCTGTCTCTCTCTCTCTCTCTCTCTCTCTCTCTCTCTCTCTCTCTCTCTCTCTCTCTCTCTCTCTCTCTCTCTCAAATTAAGTTTCCTGTCTGTCATGCTAAGATACTCAACTCCTGCTTCGACCAAGTTTCTATCAAGAGGAAATTGAACACTGATCCCCCCAGGAGAGATAATCATGAAATAACATATTGGATCCGAACTGTCTACCAGCCTGTCTGCCCTCCACGGGCATTAACTGTTCGACAAATAGCCTCTACATCCCTACTACCCTCGCATCCCTCCACTTCTAACTGCCCCCTTTCCCCTCTTCCCAACTCTGTTGCGTCTCTTCCCGCTCTTTCCCGCTTGACTTCATTTCAAATCTGTGCTCCTCCCCCCACCCCCACCCCCCCCCACCCCCACCCCGCCCCCCTGGATAACGACAGGTCCTCATACGTACATACACAAACATGATTTTTTTTTTTTAATGAGCGATTTCGGACTGTTGGGCAAGATTCTTAGTTTTCTGTTGTTGTTGTTGTTGTTGCTGGTGTTGTTGCTGTTGTTGTTTTTTTCTTCTTCTCCTTCTTCTTCTTCTTCTTCTTCTTCTTCCCCTTCTCCTTCTTCTTCTTCTTCCTTCTCCTTCTTCTTCTTCTTCTTCTTCTTCTTCTTCTTCTCCTTTATTCCGTGGACAGTCACTGGGACACAATCCTGAAATAAAACAGTTCACACATACACACACGCGCACGCACACACACACACACACACACACACACACACACCCACACCCACACACACACGCACACACACCACACACACACACACACACACACAAACACACACACACA
Organism: Conus betulinus; assembly: GCA_016801955.1. NCBI lineage: Eukaryota > Metazoa > Mollusca > Gastropoda > Neogastropoda > Conidae > Conus > Conus betulinus. The sequence continues at coordinate 2,541 of JADBJO010012481.1, forward strand.
CACACACACACCACACACACACACACACACACACACTCCCACACACACACACACCACACACACACACACACACACACACACACCGCGCGCGCGCCGCACACACACACACACACACACACACCCACACACACACCACACACACACACACACACACACACACATCATCATCATCATCATCAGCCCTCTCGATCCTGAAAACGTCATCTCATCTAAGGCCATTGAGTTCTTTCGAGTTTGAATTCTGTGTCTGTCTGTCTGTCTGTCTGTCTGTTTCTCTCTCCCTCCCTCCCTCCCCTCTCTCTCTCTCTCTCTCTCAGATTAATTCCTGTCTGCCATGCTAACGTGCTCAACTCCTGCGTCGACCAAGTTTCTATCAGGAGAGAACTGAACACTAATCCCCTCCAAGAGAGTCGATCATGAAATAACATACTGAATCGGAACTGTCCACCACCCTGTCTGCCTTCCAAGGACAGTATCCATTCGACAGATAGTTTGTATAGCTCTACTCTCACTCCCACCCATCCACCTCCCTTCTAGCCCCCCCGCCCCCCCCCCCCCCTCCACCCCCTTCCACTTCTACTGCTGCCCCTCTTCTGCTTCTTTTTTCTCTCTACTTTATATTACGTCTTCGCTTTTTTTCTGTTTTTTTTTTTTTTTTTTTCTGCACGAATCGTGCCGGTCCTCGCACGAACATCACTATTTCCTGAGCGATTCTGGACTGTTCGTCAATCTTCCTGGTTCTTGCTCTTGTTCTTGTTCTTGTCTTTCTTGTTCTTGTTGTTGTTGTTGTTCTTCTTCTTTTCTTTCTTCTTCTTCTTCTCTTCTCTTTCTGTCTTCTTCTTCTTCTTCTTCTTCTTCTTCTTTTCTCTCGTTCTTCTTCTTCACCCTTAATTCCGTGGGGAGCCAAAGGGGCACTACTCTGAAAAACAGTTCATCACACACACACACCCACACACACACCACACACACACACACACACCACACACACATACACACACACGCGCGCGCGCGCGCAGCTCGCTCACGCACGCACACACACACACACACACACACACACACACACACACACACACCACACACACACACACACACTCTCGCGCACACACCACACACACTACACACACGCACACACACACACACACCACACACACACACACACAACACACACACACCACACCATAACCACACACAACACACACACACACACACACACACACACACACACACACACATACCACCCACACACACTGCCACAGCACACACACGCACTCACGCCACACGCACCCACCCACCCCACCCACACCCACCCACCACACCCACACCACACACACACACACACACACACACACACACACACACACACACACACACACACACACCCACACGCTCGCGTCGCGTTTGCGCGCAGCACACACACCCACACCACACACACACACACACACACACACACACACACACACACATACACACACACACTCACACACACACACACACGCACACACACACACACACACTTGCATACGGCCATAAAGTAATGCTGTTGTGAATGACCTTCCCTTTCAAGCCGTTCCTATATTAACTACGACATGTAACAGTGTGTCCTCAGTTGGAATGATCCCGAAAAAAAAACAAAATGCCCCGGAAGGTAACCAACCGCCAGAGGGCCGGCGCGCATGCGCTTCCTGTGTCAGCTAAGTGCATGTGTCAGCTTTAATGAAAGACCGGCCGTAGCAGCTTCCGGTTCTTACCAGACGGGCGGGTGCCAGAACCATGGAGCCAGACAACGTCGCCACCACCCCTCTTGGCCATTGCTGCCTTATCAGTTTTGTTACCCATCCTTTGCTTTACTTCAGACCACTGATGAAGTTCTCTGCTGTAGATAAATCATGGACTTGCTGAGTACAATACCTGTCAATGACATACATTGTAGTACATACTTAAATATGGAAATAAACTTCAGATCGCTGAATTAATTACCTTCTGTAGATCAATCATGGACTTTGCCGATTACAATAACTGTCAATGACACGCATTGTAGATTATTACTGGATACATAAGTAATAAGCGTGGCAGGGATGACCCACACAGGGTTTTCTGTTGTACATAATTTGTGTGAGTGTGTGTGTGTGTGTGTCTAAGGAGTCTGCGTCAGCAGGCACTGTGTGTCCAGGTTACGTTTATATTTTTAAACTAGCATTTGACCCCGGCCGTCCGTTCGTAAACCTCTCATGGCATCTGCCCTCTACCCACACGTGTATTTTCCCTGGTTCGCATTGTCAAAATGTACTGGTCATTCCACAAGAGCCATTCGAACAGTTGTATTTCTCTCTCTCTCTCTTCTCGTCTCTCTTCTCTCTCTCTCTCTCTCTCTCTCCTCTCCGCTCTCGTCTCTCTCCTCTCCTCCTCCTCTCTCTCCTCTCCTTCCTCCTCTCCCTCCTCTCTCTCTCGCTCTCAATCTCC
>JADBJO010012481.1:10000-15000 GCA_016801955.1 Conus betulinus
ATCCACCATCCTTCATTAATCCACACTGCCATCATCCAACCATAATTCTCTCACCCTTTGCCCACATGTCCATCATTCTCCCTTTCCCTCTTTCATGCATCATCCATACTTCAGTATCTCAGGGACTTGTCACGCGCATTCTTGCTTCTCTGGTTGACTCTCTCATTGAAGAGGCGTACAGCAGATGGCAGGAAGAAGTCCCTCAGTCGGTTGGTCCGGGCACTGAATCTCCTCAGGACCTGGGAAGATTCTCTCCTGGGCTCTTGGATGCCAGCACCTCGTGGAGTGGGTGGTGGTGGTCTGCTTGGATCTTGCCAAGCTTCTTAAGGGCCACACCTGGGAACAACGTGCTCACGGGTACCAGTTTTTTTTTTCCCCCCACATGGAGGCTGCCTTGCTGACTACTTTATCCAGCTGGTCCATGTCTGTCGTCTTGGCACTACTGTGATAACACAGTTGGTTGAAGGCCAGTACATTCTGAAATGGTCGACTGATAGTAGGCCTACAAACGGAGGACCTGTGGGCTGACACAGAACTGTCGCAGCTTTCTCAGGAAGAAAAGTCTCTGTTTTGCCTTCTTGCACACCGCATCTGCATTGGGAGAGCAGTGTAGCTGGTTGTCGATGGTAGTACCTAAGTGCTTGTGGCACTCAACGATCTCAACAGGCTCACCATTGATGACGAGGAGCTCGGTGTTGGGCTTGCCCTTCCTGAAGTCTATGATGATCTCCTCGGTCTTGGATACATTCAGCTCCAGATGATTCGTGCTGCACCAATCAGCCAGTTCATCCACGGCGTCCCTGTATACTGTTTCGTCGTTCTTGAGGATAAGGCCAGTCAGTGAGGTGTCGTCTGCAAACTTGATCAGCAGAGCAGAATCATCCTCGCTCGGGAAGTCGGCAGTGTACAGGGTGAAGAGAGCAGGAGACATCACGCAGCCCTGAGGAACGCCAGTGTTGGTGGTCACAGGGTCGGAGAGAGCGTGCCTAACTCGGACTCGTTGTGTTTCTCTGAGTCAGAAAAATGAAGATCCAGCTGATGAGGACCGGGTTGACATTGCAGTGGAGAAGCTTGGTCACAAGGAGATGGGGTTGGATCGTGTTGAAAGCACTGCTGAAGTCGATGAAGACGACCCTTGCGTATGAGGTAGGCTTCTCTAGGTGAGTGTAGACACTGTGGAGGAGGGTGAGGATGGCATCTTCAGCACTCCGGTAGCGGGATAAGCAAACTGAAGAGGATCCTGATGCTCCTCTGCCTCCAACCTCAGCAGGCGAAGGACGATCTCTTCAGCGCACTTAAAGGGGACATAAGTGAGCACTACTGGCCTGTAGAACGTTTTCTTGGCAACAGGCACAATAGTTGATGATTTCCAGATGGCTGGGATGGAGCCCTCGTCAATGGACTCTGGAAGAGCTCACAGTAGACCGGAGCTAGAGCGTCACAGCATTCCCACAGCAGCTACCAGTGATGTTATCAGGGCCTGCAGCACTGCGCACTTTGACCCTCTTGAATTATGTCCTGACTACATCGACTGAGGTGGTGACTGGATGCACAGTTCAACCTGCCGCCTCCTGCATGGCCCGCTGCTGCTCTTCACTGAAGTCCTGACGGTCAAACCTGGCATACAAAGTGTTCGAAATAAACTGTCCAAAGTTCTGTTAGACTGTTTCACGCATGCGCGCGCGCGCACACACACACACACACACACACACACACACACACACACACACACACACACACACACGCACACACACCTCTAACGGATCAGATGTCATTGATAATGGAGTTGAACACTCTCATCAAAGGGAAAGCTATCTTGACTCAGTGAACCCTCCCCCACCCCCACCCCACCCCAACTCATCCCTGCAGCCCCTCCTCAACCCCCCAGCTCCCCCTCCCCCCACTCTCATCTGTCTACCCTCCCCTCAGGCGTCCCTGTCACTTGACAAATAGCTTTACACTCACCCTCCTCGTCCTTCCCCCCCCCCCCCCCCCCCCCCTCCCCCCATCTTTTGGTTTTTCTCTTTTCCTCTCCACTTATTAACTGCGTGGCCCATGTACGTATGCCGCAGATGAATTGCAATAGCTCTTTTAATCCAAATGCAAATGAATCGCATAGCCCAACAAATACTTTTTAGCACTGACGGATAAAGAAACAAAATGAAAATCAAGCACGAACTTTTAAATAGAACAATTTCTAATTTATTTTTGGTGAATTAAAAAAATGCAATTCATCTTCGACAGAAACAACGTAACTTTTTTCTTTAACCTTCCAACAATCGAACATGTCACTGAGGAATTCTATGTCGTTTTTGAAACTTTCCATATTCCAGCGCCAGAAGGGTGTAGCGCCAAATTTAGCTCTGTTCTTGGAATGGTAAAGGGCCAGAGGAAAAAAAAAAACTGAATATATTCAGATTATGTGAAGCCATTACAGCTTCTCTTCCATTCCCGAATACATATATGCCAAGTCATTACTATAATGATGGAAGAATTGTTAACCTACACTTTTTTTCCCCCACTACTTAATTGTTAAGATTAAGATTAAGATTAAAATTATAGTCCCGTCAACAGCAGAGGTTATCTCAGGACTGTCACCACGTTCACTTAATTGTTAAGCATTATATATATATATATATATATATATATATATATATATATAGAGAGAGAGAGAGAGAGAGAGAGAGAGAGAGAGATACCCAGCTTCATTTTCTTTAATGTCTTCTTCACCTTTACGACAAACCAGATAACTGTCTTCTTTAAGAAAGCAATAAAATAAAGAGACGTTTTAGTCCTTCGAATGAGACTATAACCGAGGTTCCGTGTGTGAACGCACGCACAACATCCTTCACACACGTAAAATCACATCACCAACTTTCGGAAGAGAAGGCTAGTTTGCCCGTTGGTATGGATGACACGTTACACATAGCATGCACCTTCCCCGAAGTTGGAGTATGGCTGCCTTAATGGCGGGACAAAAAACGGTCATACACACACAAAGTGTCAAAATCTTCAACTCGATGAAGGTGGACACTCAAAGAAAGAAAGAAAGAAAGAAAGAAAGAAGAAGAAGAAGAAGAAGAAGAAGAAGAAGATCGTTCTCATAACCAATGCTCACAAAATAGTAACGTGCTCTGGTTGCTAGGCGAGAGTCGTCGGGATTGGTAATCTCTGCTGCCATTTGACGAGTGGGTTCTTGTACACCCACCCACCCACCGAACCCATCCTTTCCTTCTCTCTTCTCCTCCTCCCTCCACCCTCCACCTTCCTTCTACACACATTAACCGTCTGACTCATACCTTCCGTCCAGAACCCCAAGGCTACATCAAAATGTTGTTAAGCTCTGCAGAGTTATGCGGGGAGTGTCTACAGTCGTGACAAACTCCTAGCATAACATGATCAGTCCCCCCAAATCCCCCGAAGTCGGAGTGTGGCTGCCCATGAGGCGGGGGTAACCACGAACGGTCACACACGTAATGTTCTCATCCCCAGCTGATGGATTTGTACCATAGTGTTCAAGTACTTCGGCTGTTTGGATGATCTGTGGAGTCTTTTAGCCAGGGTACAACAACAACAGCAGCAACAACAACAACAACAACAACAACAACATACCTTCCGTTTTTATCCCTGAACAGACGTCTCTCACACTGCTCTACGTCTCGCATCTCGCTGCACACCCCCCCCCCCCCCCCCCCTCTCACTCCTGCTCCCCTCCTCTCCCATCCCACCCCCCTTCTCCCTCTTCTAACCGTCTCCTGTGTATTGCCCACAAGCATTCCTCTTAGACGAGCATCATGTTTCAAACACAACTTTCAGGGCTTGTCGTCCTAAGTTTGCATTAAGAGGAGGTAGTAAACATCTTCTCTCATTTTTTTTTTTCCCTGTTCAAGAGAAATTGTTTGTCATGCCATGGAAATCACCCGGATGATAGTAGAGTGTCCGTTAACTCTCTCTCTCTCTCTCTCTCCTCTCTCTCTCTCTCTCTCTCTCCCTCTCTCTCTCTCTCCTCTCTCTCTCTCTCTCTCTCTCTCTCTCTCTCTCCTCTCTGTTGTGTGTGTGTGTGTGTGTGTGTGTGGTGTGTGTGTGTGAATCCTTGCCGTTAATTCAGGACGCAGACAGACGGCTTAGACAGGGCAGACGTGTTCTTTTCAAATTTGCAGTCAGACCACAAACACAGATTAAACGAATGTTGCTGGATGCCTGCGGACCTATGTAAGCTCTCCGTTAGAGCCTGGAGATAAAGGCCACTCTTGTCACAGTCACCCTGTGTGTGGGATACCAGCGTCGCTCAGTGGGTAGAGCGCTAATTCACCATGACACGTTGGAAGTTCGACTCTTGCAGGCTCCCAAACGCAACGCAAAAAACAAACAAACAAAAAAAAAGCAACTAAACACCACCACCATCATTACCACCACCGCCACCAGCACCACCAACAGCACCACCGCCAACAGCAACAACAGCAACAGAGTCCTGGCATTTCACCAGCCGCCGTGGCGAAGTGGTTGGTGTCGCGGATTCCCGGCTGGGAGGTCCTGGGTTCGATTCCCATCAGAGTCATGTGAGATTTTTCTGCCGCGACCGGCCACTACCCAGAGTTGAGTTTGCTACGGACTCAGTTGGGAAGACTGGGACCACACAGTCGAGTTTCATCCACTTAATGGATGCGTTTCTGAGAGTGTTGCTCAAATTTCCTGACCAACACTGCAGGTGTCTGTATCTCTCAGGCCTGGTTGACGCCGGGATGTATTATGAAAGGAAGCGTAGAGTACAGCCCTGCCATGCAGTCTCAGACCGAAATGGAAATCCGTAGCATCATCTTCATCATCCTCATTCTCATTGATCAGCATAAAAGAAAAGAGTCCTGTCCATCAGCTGCACATCATGTTAACATACTGTTGTTCTGGGGGGGGGGGGGGGGTAAGTGTTGAGTAAAGTTCCTCTGCTGCCATTCTCCTAGGAAGTGCTTATCCCCCCCCCCCCCCCCCCACACACACACACA
>JADBJO010012481.1:35000-37500 GCA_016801955.1 Conus betulinus
CCACCTCTGTCTTTGTCTCTGTCCCTGTCTCTGTCTGTCTGTTTGTCTATCTGTCTGTCTGTTCCGTCTCCCCCCCCCCCCCCCCCCACCCCCCACCCCCCAGCTCCCATCGACTCTACCATTCATTCTTCACGCAGAAAAGAACTGCTTTTATAGATGGGTTTTGTGAAATCTAGCGGCTCCGTTGAACGGAAAGAGCCCGACTGTCATTGATTTGGTTTTTCTGTCTCCGTTAGCGGACTCCGATGAGAGCGTCACGTGATAACATTGCGGAAAGGGGGGCTTTTAATTGACGATTAAGGAGAGCTTTCAAGGAGAACGAAGAAAGGTGGGAAAGAAAGGATGGAGAGGGAGAGGGGAGAGGGGAGGGGGGGGGGGGAGGGGGGGGGGGGGAGGGGGGGGGCGGGGGGGGCGGGGGATTCGAGGTCGGGGAGTGAAAACATATATTCATAAATTCGCCTGTCTGGCTGTGAGACATGAATTTCGTGTAATTACGTCATTAAAAAAAAAAAAAAACACTTGATAACTCTCTCACAAAGTGCCTTGATTTACACATGGAGGGCCCGCTTGTGAAAACAACGATTCTTTCTCTCCTCTCTCCCTCTCTCTGTCTCTCTGTCTCTGTCTCTCTCTCTCTCTCTCTCGCTCTCTCTCTCTCTCTCTTTCCCTCTCTGTCTCTCTCTCTCTTTCTCTGTCTCTGTCTTTATCTCTGTCTGTCTGTCTGTCTGTCTGTCTCTCTCTCTCTGTCTCCTCTCTCTCTCTCTCTCTCTCTCTCTCTCTCTCTCTCTCTCTCTCTCTTCTCTACATCAAGAAAAAACAATTGCCATGGGCCATTAGTTGCATTTCATCAGGACGGTTCTGAGAGAGATAACTGATAACTCCTTGGACCCATTCCTGAGAGCCCCTGATCCTGATAACCCTCCTTCAGCCCCATCCTACCTCCCCCCCCTATCCTTCCCCTCCTACCCCTTCCCCCACCCCCCCCCCCCCCCCCCCCCCCCCCCACCATTCCTCCTATGTTATCGATTCAGAAAGGGCGTACACAGCTACTTCTTAAACCAAAAACGTTTGCTGAAACTAACTGACAAATAAACCAGGAAGAACGAGAGAGAGAGAGAGAGGAGAGAGAGAGAGAGAGAGAGAGAGAGAGGAGAGAGAGAAGGGGGGAGAGAGAGACAGGACAACAGAGAGGAGACACACACGCAGAGAGAGACACAGAAAGGCAGAGCAGGCAGCCAGACAGACAGAAGAGAGAAGGCAGAGAGACAGACAGACAGACAGAGACAGCCACGCAGAGACCAGACAGCCAGGCAGCCAGACAGACAGCCAGACCAGCCAGCAAACAGACAGCCAGACAGACAGCCAGCCAGACAGCCAGACAGACAGCCAGACAGCCAGACAAAGACAGAAGACAAGACAAAAAGAAAGAAAAGAAAAAGACAAAAAAAAGAAAGAAAGAGAAAAGAAAGAAAAGAAAAGAAAGAAAAGATGGAAAAGAAAGAAGAAAGAAAAGAAAAGAAAAGAAAGAAAGAAAAAAGAAAGAAAGAAGTGAAAGAAGTGATACTGCGGGAGCAAAATTCAGACGGATGTTCCTCCTATTCATGGGACGTAACTCTTTTAAAAGAATGGAATTTTTTTTTTTTAAGAAAAAAAAAAAGGCTCTACGTAATTAGACAATTTCTTTCCAGCCTTAAAAGACCGCAGTTTATCGTGTTTGTCCCCACAGGTGGAATGGGATTTTAGACGAAAGAGAATAACACAAACTAAAAAGTAGATTTTAATTTTAAACTTCGTCTTTGATTGTTTGTGTGTTTGTTTGTTTTCACCTCCGTTCTCTTTCATTCACAAATATTGATATCAGCGGATTTGAAACAGAGAGAAATTTAATTCGAAAGCAAATGTCAATTCTTCATAAATGATACGTGGGGTTCCTCGATTCGTCACCACGTTCTGTGAACTTTCGTTTGATTGGTGGGAAAGAGCTGTTGGAATTCACGTAGTATAAGCACCCATTCCCATGTCATCACCATCCTCAGCGCCACAAACATAACGTACATGTATCATATGTATGTGTGCTCACCCCCACCATCTTACCGACCTACCCACCCACCCATCTACCTACCAGGCAATTTCTTCCCCTACCCCGGGTACAGCTGGCCTCACCCAGTGCTGATAAAGCTGATGTAATAAAGCCTCTACGCTCTTGATCTAGTCCTTTGTATTCATCTTGGCATTTCTTGTCCTGTTGGGTAATATGTGTGTGTGTGTGTGTGTGTGTGTGTGTGTGTGTGTGTGTGTGCGTGCGTGCGTGCGTGCGTGCGTGCGGTGTGGTGTGTGTGTGTGTGTGTGTGTGTGTGTGTGTGTGTGTGTGTGTGTGTGTACGCGCGCGCGCGCCTCTATCTGTCTCTGTGTCTCTGTCTGTTCATTGTGTGCATTTCATCACCATGATAACACAAAGTTCTCCCCCCTCATCCCCCCCCCCCCCCCTCCCCCTCTCCAT
>JADBJO010012481.1:47500-57813 GCA_016801955.1 Conus betulinus
CGCACGAAGAAGAAAGAAAGAGAGAAGAAAGAAGGAAAAAGGAGAAGAAGAAGAAAGAAGAAGAGAGAAAAAAGAAGAGAAGAGAAGAGAACAAGAGAAAGAGAGAAGAAAAAGAAAGAAAAGATAGAGAAGAAAAAAGAAGAAGAATAGAAGAAGGAAAGAAGGGAAGGAAGAAAAGAAGAAGAAAGAGAAGAGAACGAGAAAAGAAAGAAGAAGAGACAGAGAGAAAACAAAGAGAAGAAGGAAGAGCGAGAAAAGAGAGAAGAAGCGAGAAGAAGAGATGAGAAGAAAAGAAAAGAAGAAAAAGAAGAGGTGAAGAAGAAGAAACAGAGAGCAGAAAGAAAGGAAGAAGAGGAGAAGAAGAAAGAAGAAAAGATGAGATGAGAAAAAGCAGAAAGAGAGTAGGAAGAAGAGGAGATGAGAGAAGAGCGAAGAAGAAGAAGAAGAAGAAAGAAGATGAGAAGAGAAGATAGGAAGAGAGCGAGAGAGAGAGAGAGCAGAGGAGATTGAGGTAGAGAGAGAGAGAGAGAGGATGAGTAGAGAGATTGCAAGTGTTTGGTGTGGAAACCCATCTCCAAGAAAAAAATCCCCCCTTGTTGGAAAGAGGGGGGGCGGTGTGGGCCCCCCCACCCCCCAACCCGGGGGGGGGGGGGGGGGGGGGGGGGGGGCACATTCTGCGTCTGTCCCCCACTGACTCTCACTCTCAGCCCCAGACTAACTCCCCGGGAGAGCGTTTTTAGTGGTGCAGAAGAACTTTACTCCAAAAGAACCCCAGGGAAGAATTGAGGAATGCGACAGATCGCCACCATCACCACCACACCACCACCCACCACACAGCCCCTTCCTCTTCGCCCCTCTACCATTCACCCTTGCCCCCTGCATTGGAGGGTAAATCTGGCACATTTCTAGAACAAATAACTCCCGGGAGTTCTTTTGGAGCATTTTTTTTTTTTTTTTTTTGCACTACGGTGACTCCCTGGGAGTTTAGATCAGTGCAAGAGGGCGATGAGTTGGGAACAGACTCACAATGGATCCCCTCCAACGGCGGAGAGTTTGTGTTGTTGTTGTTGTGTTTTGTTTTGACGTGTTCCAACACACATACACACAACATAACGCACGCAACGCACACACACACACAACACACACACACACACACACCACACACACACACACACACACACGCACACGCACGCACGCACGCACGCACGCACGCACGCGCACGCACATACGCGCGCATTGCAACATACGCACGCACGCACGCATCGCACGTTCGCACCACACACACACACACACACACACCCCTACACTCTCTCTCTCTCTCTCTCCTCTCCTCTCTGTTCTCTTCTCTCTATCTCTCTAAACTCCAGGTCTGTCTGTCGTCTGTCTGTCTGTCTGCTCTCGCTCTCTCTCTCTCTCTCTCTCTCCTCTGCTCTCTCTCTCTCTCTCACTCTCTGTCTATCTGTCTGTATGTCTGTGTCTGTCTGCCTGCCCTCTCTCTCTCTCTCTTTCTCATCTCTCTCTCTCTCTCTTTCTCTCTGCTCTCTCTATGCTCTCTCTCTCTCTCTCTCTCTGTTGTCTGTCTGCGCTCACTCACCTCTCTCCTCTCTCTCTCACCTGTCTATCTCTCTATCTGTTCTCTCTCTATCTTTCTGTCTGTCTTTCTGTCTGTCTGTCTGTCTGTCTGTCTGTGTCTGTCTGCCTGCCCCCCCCCCCCCCCCCCCGCCCTCTCTCTCTCTCTCTCTCCTTGTTGTCTGTCTCTCACACACCCACACACACACAACAAACACACACACACAACACACACAGGACAGACACACACACACCACACTATTTTGATTAAAAATGGAATTAAAGGTAAAATTTACAGATGTATAAGAAATATGTACGAAATTGTTAAAGCTCGAGTTCGTTGTGGTACACAGTTCACAGGCTACATACACTGTACTAATGGCGTGAAACAAGGTGATGTCTGTAGTCCTCTTTCTCTTTTCTCTGTTTATAAATGAACTCGCTCTCGAAATTATTGATAATGGTAGACATGGTGTCAGCTGACTGAATGTTGATTTCACTGAACTATTTATTCTTTTGTTTGCTGATGATATGATTTTATTGTCGGAAACTGTGGTTGGCTTACAAACCCAGTTGAATACTCTTTTATAAAGCTGCATGCCAGTTACAGCTGAAAGTCAATCTGGAAAAATCTAGCATAGTAATCTTCAGGAGGAAAGGTGGGTATCTAGCAAGTACTGAGAGATGGTTTTTACAGCAATATAAAAATGAACGTAGTAAATTCTTATCGATATTTAGGCATACTATTTTCTACCGAATTGAGTTTTAAGCATGCATGCCAAGATTTGGCATGTAAAGGGGAAACGAGGGGTGCCATTAGCATTATTTGCAAGTTGTATCAACTAAATAATAACTCCTTAAGATTGTTCTTGAAACTTTTTGATTCTCAGATTCAACCCATTCTTCTATATGGTGCTGAGATTTGGGTTTAGAAGATGCTTCATCTGTTATTGAAAGTGTTCATTTGTTTGTATTAAAAAAATATCTAGGGGTTGGTATTAAAACACCAAACGACTTGTGTATGGTGAACTAAATCGATTCCATTAACGATTAATTCTAGTGTTCTTCTTGTGTTAGATATTGGTTAAAACTGACTCGAATGGATGAACATAGATTACCATCTAAAGCGTATAAAATGTTGCTGAGTTTGGCCAATAGAGGAAAAATCAATTGGGCTTCAAGAGTGCGCGATGTTTTAAATAGTTATGGCTTCTCCTATGTATGGGAATATCAGGGCGAAAGGGTGCATAAATTCCTTTATAAAGATGTTTTTAAACAAAGACTAATTGACTGCAGGTGGCCAGACGACTTGGAATTATCATTTGTATAATAGCGATAGATTTTATAGACTACAGGAAATTTAAGACATCACATGATCTTGAACCATACTTACTTCTAGATTTGGACAGATTTGTTCGATATATTGTGATTTAGATTTGGATTTGGAATGTCCGATTTGTCAGTGCATAGTTCAAGATATAAAAGAAATGATGAACGTGGAACAAAAATGTCCGTTGTGTAGATCTGCTACTGATGATGAGATGAATTCACTTTGTTTTTTTTTTGTTGCCCTGTTTTTGGTGATTTGAGACACAGTTTAATCAATCCAAAAATGTTATAACAAATCCTAGTGACTTCAGATAACTCTACTTCTAGCATCACGAAAACGAACAGATCGTTAGAAACTTTGCTATATATCTTTATAAAGCCTTCAAGAGAAGAGAAATTATTCTGTCTTGAACTATTAAATTTGCTTGTCCCTTGAAGGCAATTTCAGTACATGATATCGTGCACAAACTAGTGTAATGGTGTTCTTTTGATTTTCTCTTTGTTTTCCTCTGTAAATTGGTGAAAACGTAACCATGTGGTCTTTGATTTAGTTTTTGTAGTAGATGATGAATTGACACTATCATGTTAAATTTGTCTTGTTATATTGATCATTAATGTTCACACCCCTTTAATTCTTTCTGTTCTGTTCTGTTTCTGTCGGTTATTCCTCTCTCTTCTCTCTCTCTCTCTCCTCCATCTCTCCTCTTCGTCTCTCTCCTCACCACCACACAACACACACAACGACACACACATAAACACCACACACGACACACACCACCACACGCGAGCGCACACGCACGCCACGCCAGCGCACAGACACGCATACGCACGCACATGTCACACACACACACACACACAGCACACACACACCACACATACACACACACACACACACACGACACACACACACACACACACACCAGCACACACACCCACGCACACACACACATCACAGAAAACACACACATTCTCTCACCTCTCTCCACCACCCCCATCTCTCTCTCTCCTCTCTACGCCTCTCTTTCCCCGACGCTCTCGCTCTCTCTCTTGCTCTTCTCTCCTTCTTCTCTCTCTCTATCTCGCTCTCTTCCTTTGTCTGTAGATCCCCCAGTGCTGTTTTGTAGGTGTGGCATTCGCCGATATGTTCAGCGCACCTAAAGCAACGCAAAGTGAAATAGGAACTCAGCACTCTTAAGAACACGACAACAATACTAGGCAGTAAGGGAAGGTGTATGATCATTCGTGTTGTTATGTTAGTTTTTTTTTTTTTCATCCATAATTGAAGATTAAACGATGATTTGGAAAAAAGAAGAGGAGTCGGAAGGGACGTGGGTGGGGTGGGGTAGTAGGAAGGGATAGGAGAGTGGGGGGTATGACTGTTTTGCGTGGATGCGAACGGCATGAAATGGACAAGTGAAGGGAAGTGTTGCCGGGGAGAGACAAGACGTATATACCAGCTAGTTAGATATAGATGGCGATGCTGCGCGCTACTCTGATCTTGATGAACGTGTCACAGTACGGCTGGAGTGGCGTCGGCCCCGACAAAGAGAAAGGAAGGGGACTGACCGTTTCTGTGATAGGCATAGGGAGACTGACGCTGACCCCGTCACGCCGCAACCGCAAGAACAGGCACTCGAGATCGGCCTCCCCGCCCGCCCCCTTCCCCGTGCCCTGGCGCCCCCCCCCATCCCCCCCCCCGTCCCCTCAGAGCAGGCGGCGTTTTTTTTGCCCCCAAGCTAGCAACGCCTGCTACATAGCCAAAGGACGGCGGGGATGGAAGGGAGCGTGGGGGTGTGTGTGTGTGGTGGTGTGTGTGTGTGTGTGTGGTGTGTTGTTGGGCGGGGCGTGCCTGCGTGCGGTGCGTGCGTGCGTGCGGTGAGGTGTGTGTGTGTGTGGGGTGTGTGTGGGTGGGTGTTGTGGTGGGGTGTGGGAGCATAGCAATAAATACCAAACTCTCCACAACACACACACCAACACAATCGGGAATGCTACGCCGCGATCAGCAAAACAACGGGGGGAAACAGGAAAAAAAAAAAAAAAGCGCCTAAAATTATTGTGGAAGGGTCTCTCTCATTAAGCAACCGAGACGTCATCCCAGTCCCCCGCCAACCTCCACCTCACCTCCACCCAGCACCTTCCCTCCCCCACCCCACCCCACCCCACCCCACCCCATAATTGAATCCATCCCTCCTGCTCCCCATACCTCTCGTACCATCACCACCCCCCTTCTATTCCAACAACGCCGACCAATTTTTGCTGTTGCAGCATTGTGGACCCGGAGGTTAATAGGGGAGCTGAAAGGGGGGCGGGGGGGGGGGGGGGGAGGGGGATGGGGGATGGAAGTGGGGGGGGTGTGTGAAGGGCACATATGGGGAGGGAGGGGAAGGGTGGGGGGGGGTGGGACAGGGCAGGGATGCAGCTGCGAGTAATGGGCCCCCCCCCACCCCCCCCCCCGCCCCCCCAGCACAAACCACGCTTCAATGGGCTTCATGTGATTCTAGACATATGCCTTCGCCATACGAATAACTATTGCATACTAGGCAGGGAGCTATTTAATTAGTCGAACGGACACTGGAAAAAAGTGTGTTGACTGAGCGCCGGCGAGCTGTTACTGGTGAGCCAAGTGTCGATGTCCTGGACTAGAAGCGGGCCATCTCTTACAGAGTTGAGATTTTGGAGACTGAAGCACACTGTTGAATTCATGGATTCTCAGTGTATGTCGACGAAGAGCGGCAGACACCGTGGCGTGCAGATGTGACGACGAAGGTTGACTCTGACTCAACGAGCCGATGATCTCTAGTAGCGAAATGTACGTTCAGCGTGTGATGTTTGGAGTGACGTTCAGGTCGAGCAGAACACTTGTGTGACGAGATGTATGCACTGCTCCAATCCCACCTAGCCTCTCACCCTGCCCCATCTCTTCGCCTGTGACCTAGATGGGGCGTGGGTGCGCGATGTTCTGCCAGTGGGACCTGAAAGAGTGTTTTGAGGAAAGCCTAAGGTTGGTTGCTGCTGATTTGAGCAGTAGACGGCGCTAGATTACAAGCACTGCCGGCGCTTTCGTCGTGGTTGGGCCCAGAACCCTGGGCGCGCGCAGGAATCGTGAAAGCACAACAAAACGACGAATCAGCTAACATCGCTACCACATGCACACTTTACTAAAGAGTAATTGTATTGTTTGCCCTTTACTTTCGTCACATGCTAGGTGTAACCACAACTGATTTCAGCACAGGTACAAACATACATTGGCAGATTCAGGTTGGTAGAGCCCTACGAATTTGCGATCTACACATCCTCCACCAGCCATCGGCCACCACTCACCATCAATCTACCAGCTACATCTCATGCAGGCTTCTCCACACACGAGTTCACTAGCTACATTTTCGACACGTGGTATAAGGTATGACACACACAACACAGCTACAGGGTTCTCGCACATTCAGTTTTAGCGACTAAGCAAGAACTACCTACACATGCTACACGTGTACAGTGCACTAATCCTTACACGTCATAGCAGACAGAGTAAAGGTAACACACAACTAAACACTGATACGGGCAACCACAATACTATTAACATATGTACCATAGTGTTTCATGGCATGCACAACACACTAATGCACTCTCGCGACTGTAGCTACTTGGATTTGTACAGAATATCATATCTGTTCGCGTGTAACTGTCCTTCTTAATCCTCATCTTCCAAGCTCCTCTCTTGACATAACTCATCTTACGTCTCTCTTGCTTAGGTCACACACACAGCACACACTGACATCATTCCGAGGGAACAGCGTCCAGCATCACACTGCATCATCACATCGATTACTAGCTCGATCTATTTTCACACATTCATCTAGTTAGTACTAGTGTAGTGTGATTTTTGTGTATTTCTCTATGATCTTGAGGATATGAGGAGGCTGATGTACCCTGAAACATGTACCAACAGCAATGGAATACATATGCTTAATGAGAATCATGTACTTAGTGATACGATAAGCAGATGTAAAGTCTCTGTGCTTTGGTCTTCAGAGGATGTTGCTTCTCTGTGTATTGGTATCCTAGACAGCACGACGCCGTTCAGAGATGGTGTTTTTTGAAAGCCAGTTTGCACGACGTAGACTAGGCCGTCACACGAAGACCAAGAACAAAAAATGCTTTGATGCCGTTTTTTGGGTTATGCTGTACCGTTAAATATTTAATACCCAGTAGCATGACTACTTGGTTCAGGACTAATGAGTAACTGAACATTCTGTTACCATACGTCATGGACAGAGGACAAAAGAGAAATAATTGCATTGGCACTATCATACGCGTCTGCTGATATGGACTCACTATGTCGCAAGATGTAGACTGCGAGGTGTATATGCATAATAGACGAGGGGTTTGTATGATGCTATGTATACTATCTGCTAGGGCTGGAAGAGGAGCAAAGCAAGAAGATGCTAACAGTAACAATGGCAACAGTGGGAGTAAGCAAAAAACGATTTACAGACAATGTACAACACGTGGAGAGAATAATTAACAAAAATTAGAAAAAAAAAAAAAAGCAAAACAAAAATGGGGGAAGAAACACAGACGAGAGGGAAACAGGAGCAGAGGATAAGCTGTTCAAGGGGTAGAGCATCGAGTGAGAGATGGACGAAAGTACTCCGATGATTTACATGATGCCGAGCAAACAACACAAAAGTAATGATATGAAAAGATTTAAAGTGTGTGGGGGGTGCAGATAATTCAAGGATAGGGCTAGTATATTGGTCGGAAGAGATGGTAAGGTGGGACCCCCCGCGATACTGAGTTATGGCATGTGAGTATTAGTATCAGTGTAGAGAGAGCCTGTGTACGTGTGAGATTTCATGTGCCAGATGGCGTGTGGGGTAGTGTCGTGTTGTCGTGTCTGTTTGTTCGTCATGTTTTTTCTTACTCTTACACCTATCTGTGTTATAGCAAGGCCACGCAAGAGAAGTACAGGATACGGCGGCGGGAGGGGTTGGTGTGTGTGTAGCGTGTTGTGTGTGTGTGTGGTGGTTGTGTGTGTCGATGTGGCGTGTGTTCGCTAGGGTGACGAGGTGCTGTGTGGCTAGCTGTTGTCCTAATGTGTCTTCGGTTTTTTGCATGGGTGCGATGTACATCTATACCTGTATCAGAGTGCACGAGTGAAGGAAGTGTGACGCGACGCAAGCACGACGACAGCAAAGCCAGGCGCACACCACGCGAGGAAAATACAAACACACAGGCATCTAGTAGGCTATTACACACAGCGATACGACACAGACACACGGGACCCCGATTATCTGTCGCGCATATGAGCACACACATAGCAGGCAGAGATGGCAGTGCTAGGGGCAGTAGTCACGCCATCTGAAGAAGGCTGAGGCGCACTCGAGCACACACGGTAAAGTCACGACGAGACAGCACAAACAGCACGACACAGCACTAGTACGGATCTCTCTCTCTATACCTACTAGCTCTCAGTCTCTGTGGCCTAGGTGGACCGTCCACACTTGTGAAGTGTATGTGATTATTTATTCTACCGCTCCCTATGCACTCCTAGACGTATTTGTAGTAGGCCAGTCTGTCAATGACTTTGGATTTCTGTCGTATCTTTGTTTAGTGTAGGCATGTCTGTCACAGCGGGTTCTGTGTCTTTTTCTCCAGTCCGTTTACTTGTAGTCCGGCTCTCCCATTCTGTCTTTGTCTCGCAGTCATTCTGTCTGTCTTTCTGTCTGTCTGTCCTGTCTCTTTGCTTGAGGGGAGGGGGACCCGAGGCCGACAGAGGAGAGGGGAGACGATGAGGGGGAGGAGAGAGGTGGAGAGGGGACGAGGGAGAGAGGAGAGAGACGGAAGGGAGGACGAGAGAACACCCACTGCTTCACTCCATCTTGTCCTGCTACTTTCTGACGTGCTGACGTTTTGTCTGTCTAGTCTTGCGTTACTTTAAGTCAAGCCACTGTAGGAGGAGGATGTGTGTGTAGTGTGGGTGTGTGTCGTGTGATGTGTGATACTGTGTGCATTGTGTGTGTTCGAGCACAGTGCGTCGGTTCATTGATCCTGTGGAATGTGCGGAGAGGGGGTTGTGGTACTGTCTCTTAAGCTCTCTCTCTCATCTCTCTCTCTTCTCTTCTTCTCCGTTCTTTCCCTCCCCATCTTCTTTCCCAACATATTTGTTTTCAACCATTGACAGATACTGTGCACTGGCAAAACAATATCGCATCGCACCTGAGCATGAAAAAGTGGGATGGTGGGTCCAGAGACTAGAATCATGAGTTCCTGTACGTGCGATATGTGACCGGTCAGGAAGGTACGCGGTACTGAGGAGTTTGAAAATATTCTGCCTAAAGATGAAGAAAGATAATATAAATGAAGCAAGACATAAGACTGAAGAATCATCCAGTGTGCATGTGTGTAGCATTGCGAGTGTGCATTAGGAGTGTGGGATGAGTGGTGCTAGGAGATCAGACATCTCGATTACCGTTGTTGGTTCTGTATGCACCAGCAGCGCTGTGCTGTTGTCAGCTTCTTCTCCCCTATACCTCTCTGTAAACCTAGCTACCTAAAATGCCCGGTCAGTTCTGACCCGGCACCGAAGGCACACGAGGTGCGCAGTAGAGCTGGGGGGAGGATTGCGCGCCCACAGGGAGGGGGAGGATTGAGAGAGTGCCAGATCGAAGGCAAGTGAAGGCAAGGAAGATGGCAAGGAAGATGATACGTAGGAGAAGCGGACGTGGGGAGGAGGGGGAGGTCGGATGTGTGATGTGGGGTGTGGGGGGGGGGGTGGTGGATGGTGGGAGCTTCAATGAGAATCGAGAGAGCTTTTTCCATTCTCTTGATAGAGATGTGATTGAGAGAGTTCACCTCCGATTGTGAGGGGCGTGGTTACGTTGGTAGAAGCGGTGGCCCTGTACATCTCTTTTTTCGGCTACTCTTATCACCCATGAAAACCACACACGACACACACGCGCGCGGCGCTGTTGCGCGCGCGGTTGCCGACGGCGCCCATACATGCACACGCAAACACACCCGCAAGAGCATCACAAAACGGATGCACACGGTGCTTGCGGGCTCTCTTCTCTCTCTTATCGGTGCTCGATGCGTATCTTCTACTACCCACTAAACACAAACAAAATATTGCGGATAAGTCGAGACAGACAGTGTGTTTGCGTACCCGCAGCGCACAAAAGCGGCGCGTGACGTAGTTCGCACTTTGCAGAAAGCCGGATGGACCCACAAAAATGCGCCATCAAATGATTGGCTGGTTGTGGTGAAGCCTTGAACATCGGTGAGAGTTGGATAGATAGGTAAGAAGTGGAAATCGGAGAAGTGCTGTGTGCACAGAGGTGGAGGACACTGCCTGGCGCAGGGATGTCGGTCCAGGTGATCTTTTTTTTTTTTTGTCAGTTTCCGGCCAAGGGAGGTATGTT
>JADBJO010012482.1:10000-12500 GCA_016801955.1 Conus betulinus
AAAAAAGAAAGTTCATGTAAATATATGCTGATGTATTTGAAAACGACTGCCTGCAGAATCAGTGTTGATTCGTCCAAAGGCCATGTTGATAAAACTACTTTGGTGACTGATGCTTCTTATATCCTCTCTCTCCGTGAAGGAATGCTATATAGTACGGTGTGCGCGCGCGCGCGCGCGCGCGCGCGCGCGCGCGCGCGCGTGTGTGTGTGTGTGTGTGTGCTGGTGCGTGTGTGTGTGTGTGTGTGTGTGTGTGTGTGTGTGTGTGTGTGTGTGTGTGTGTGTGTGTGTGTGTGTGTGTATCTACGTGCGTACGTGCATGCATGCATGCATGCATGCGTGCGTGCTTGCATATATGTGTGTGCGTGCGCGCGCGCACGTTCGTGTGTGTGTGTGTGTGTGTGTGTGTGTGTGTGTGTGTGTGTGTAGCTTCTTCAGGCTGAAAATAAGTTGACTTTAGTATGGAATTCGGAAACTACAAATGAGCTCTTTGAAAAACTTGGAATGAACATGTGCAGGAAGAGTCGTCCTATGAAGACCCATTTTCAGTTCCTTCTTACACCGAACGTTAATGCATGGCTATTGGATATCTTTGGCATCGCCATTTTCGTTGCGATTTTCTATTTGTTGCATTGTTTTATATCTCGCAACCGCTTTTTTCTTTTTTTTATTGTGCGCTCGATGTAAAAAAAAACTCAACTCAAAAACTAACTACCAGACAAAAAACAAACCAACAAACAGAAAACCAAATCGGCAGTCTAAAGAAAGAAAAGAAAGAAAAGTAACATGGCTACAATTTTCGGCTGTTTTGTCCACCAAAACTGTTAATATTGTTACATGTTCGTGAGTGATTCACGAAGACTGTAACAATTGTTGCCTTTTTGTGCTTTCGGTACAAAAAAAAATGTATGAAGTTGTTACACTCTCAACGTTGAAAATTCTGCATTATTGACAGTCATATTGAATAAGCCAGTATTGATGAACAAATTATCACAAAAAATGTGACAACTGTTACATTTTGTTTTCGTGCATTCAAAAAACTGTTACATTCTTTTTCAGAGTTCATCAATGTAGACTGTAACTCAAATAAGACAGATCAGTAGTTGGAAGCAACACAATATTAAAAAAATAAAATAATTAGAAAAAAAAAAAAAACAACTTTATAGGATCGCAAGCCTCGGGGTGGGGTGGGGGTGGGGGAGCAAAACAACACAAAATTAATCGGAGACAATCATAAAAGGAGTCATAAAAACTGACAAATCTTCTAAGATTCTAGTGGACAACAAAACGTAAAAGAGAGTTAATAAGTGTACATTCAATAACCGCTGAAGATGACGAACAAGTAAGATAACTCTGTCTCCCAAGATGAATAATTACACGCCCATAACTCCCAAACGAACGCTGCTCACAATCCCATATCGGAGTAACTCTGTCATCATTGGAGCAAGAGTTGCCCTACTTATTCGTCACTTACTGTTAGTCTCCCTGCTTCAATTAAGATTTCCTTTCAAACCGCCAGAGAGTTCAAACTGATGGAAACACTATACTCTATCACACATCACCATCCAGAGAATGTCAGATTTCTATCAGGTAGTACAGTTATCGATCGATAGAACCTGAAGAAAGCTAGCAGCTTGGACGAAAATGCAACAGCTGTTACATTCATCGTATATCATGGACGACGAAAGTAATAATTTGCGACAATTTCCGCACATCATGCACGAAAATTATAAGGATGGTTATAATTATTTCTCGTGCAAACTGCAACATTGTCACTTTTTGTACTCTCAGTTCTTATAGAACAGGGAGTACTTTAGAATGGGAACGAAGAAATGCTCTGTGTGTGTGTGTGTGTGTGTGTGTGTGTGTTGTGTGTGTGTGTGTGTGTGTGTGTCCGTCCGTGGTCAAAATGTGTTCCACTCGCTCCAGACAGAACTACTGGGCCGATCTTTTTGAAAATTTGTAGGTATGTTTATTATGGGTCAAGGATGATGCCCGATGTTTTAGTTTACCGTTATAGCCGTTACTAACGGCTGTAATGGCCTGTAACTGTTTTGTTTTTTCTTCTCAGAAAGTACTCAGGCCGATATTTGTGAAAATTAGCAGGCTTGTTTATTATGTCTCACGGATGATGCCCGACGTTTAAATTTACTGTTATAGCCGTTACTGACGGCTGTAACGGCCTGTAACAGTTTTTTCTTTTTTATGGAATATCTCAGAAAGTACGTGGCCGATCTTTCTGAAAATTTGTAGGTATATCCATTATGGGTCACGGATGTTGCCCGATGTTTTACTTTACCGTTATAAACCGTTACTAATGGCTATAACAGCCCATAACGGTTTTTCTTTGCTTATGGAATATCACAGAAAGTACTTGGCTGATCTTTCTGAAAATGTGTAGATATGTTCATTATGGGTCACGGGTGATGCCCGATGTTTAAGTTTACCGTTATAGCCGTTACTAACGGCTCATAATGGTTTTCTTCTTTATGGAAAATCTCAG
>JADBJO010012482.1:27500-30000 GCA_016801955.1 Conus betulinus
CGAGCAGGAGGGGGAGGGGAGGGGAGGGGAATGTTGTTACCTTGTGCATCCAACATGTTCAAGACAGCCGTAGCTTGACATGTGTGAGACAAATTTACTTCCGGTTCACAGACTATCGACTTTTTGCCAGTGAAACGAAAAACCACTGGTGCTTCATTTCAGTATGCGCAGGGAGTCCTGCTGTGCCGTTCATGGTCTTAGCGCTCAGAAGGCGACAAATGGGAGACCTTTCCTTAGATGAAAAACGCCAAACAACGAAAGGAATCAGGAATGGATGGACGCGCTGTTATGGAAAATGTGTAGAGTAGTGTGTGGTGTGCTAAAGAAGATCTAATCATTCCAGAGTCATGTTGTTGTCAGCCAGTCGGAGTGGACTCTACATTGATCAGTCGGATGCAGTTTCGTGTATCACGCCGAATGGATGACTCTTTAGTGCAAAACTACCCAAATCATAACAGGCTGAATGTAGATTGAATACAACCAGTTCAGCCAGTCTTACAGAAATCGGATCGATGACTGTTCAGCCCAGGCAAGGCAAAGATTTGTCTGCATCGTTGTACACACACATTCATGTTACTAAACACTGTTTCAGATACTGGGTTTTGTGCAGTCGTTTGTAATTTTGACTTTTTTGTCAGCCACGCTGTCGTCTTTTCAGTCTTCTTGCCGACATTTTGCTTCCGATTACTAACAATCACACACACACACACACACACACACACACACACACACACACACACACACACACACACAATATCAGAAAGGACGCAATCTATTGACATTTTTTTACCAGCGATCCTGATCTACAATTCAGTTTTCTTTTTTTTTCCCTTTCAATTTAAGAGAGAGAGAGAGAGAGAGAGAGAGAGAGAGAGAGAAGAGAGAGAGAGAGAAAAGAGAGAGAGAAAGAGACAGAGAGAGAGAGAGAGAGAGAGAGGGGGGGGGGGGGGGGGGGCCCAGCTCAGCTCAAATGGTCACATGAGGGATGTCATCGTGTTGAAATCAACTCTCAAGCCATTTAAAGAGAAAATCCACACAACACATTAAAATACACCTTTTAAAAAATACACCAGACATTTCGTTAATAATCTTTCTATTGTAAAAATGTCCGATCAGATGAAAAATGTGGATTTTTTTCAGAAATTCAAAGATCACACCAGGTGCTCAATCCTCTCAGCCAGACTGTGGATACCCGCCATACTATGAACTTCATGACCGGAAGTAAACTTCCCCGACGTCCTTACACATGGTCCTGTCCGCAAGCTCAGCAAGAAGGGCCAGTAGAGGGCGCTTGCCACAGTGGGCGACTCCCTCACCCCCATCCCCCAAACCACCCACATTCTAACTAACTTGCTGGTTTTCTTATTTTGTCTTGTTTCTTAATAAAGCAATTTTTTTTTGTTTCTCAATAGATACATAAGTGTCAAATGCTTGTAGGCTACCAAACATCATGTAGTCTTCTGTTTTCTGGGATGTTAACAGCAAACGTTTTAACACTATCACTTTCCAGCAACACAAAGAACAAAGAAGCAATGCAGCTGGTTTCTCCTTTTATGTTTGTCCGTTTTGCTTTCCCCTTCTTTTCTTGATTCAGTAGACACACATGAGCACAACATTTCAATGCACAATCATGACAGTGTGTGGAATGATATCAAACAAAGTTATGAAACGGGTCATGTAGAATCTCACCAGAAATACACCATTGCATTTAAAGACATCAAATAATACAACCGTGTTTCATTCCCAAAACATTAAAAAAAAAAAAAAAAAAACAAGGCTCCACAGTCACCGGGTAACACGTAGTCAACACACACACACACACACACACACACACACACACACACTCCAGTGTGAAAATTTTAGATTGAATTCTCTATCACTTCAATGCGCAGGATCCACTTCGTCTGGTGTTTTGTAAAATTCATCTCAGTCGGGTTCAAGTTTCTCCGTTAAATGTCTGTTGTCCAGTTCCCTCGGAAACGTATACAGATTCGGCTTTATTTCCTTGAATTCTGTATATACAGATCGAATGTTTTCCTGGTAGAATTATAACATGTTTGGTTTTCGGATCATACAACTTCCACTTTAAAGGATAATCAGACCTGTTTACCCTAACACTGCTACTGGTATACTTTTCAGCTTAAAATGAGCGTATTTTAAAACAAAACGTGCGTACACATTTTTGTAAAAGCGAGGTGCGGGTGGGGGTGGTGTGGTGGTGGTGGTGGTGTGATTTCGTTTTTATCCACAGGTATTACAGGGCAGAGGATGCGCAGTAGAGCCAAGAGGTCTTACGATACCTACAGTAAAAAAAAAAAAAAAAAAAGGTTTCTCCCAATACACATACTTTCAACATTCAGTAACATATTCTGGCACAAATTCAGGCTCTCTTACCAGTTTTTTTTTCTCTCTCGATATAGTTAGAGCTTATAGTCTCCACTATTGTTCTAACGTCATCCAGACGCGAGTACGCCAGCACGAATTCACGAGAATTGTCGCC
>JADBJO010012482.1:35000-37500 GCA_016801955.1 Conus betulinus
GACTACCCAGCGAAGACCGGAACATTAATTCGCGTAACTTTTTTTTTTTTTTTTTTTAAATGAAAACCGTAATTAAAACCCAAGAAAACAGTGATAAAAGGGACATCATTATCGTCATTGTTTGCTTGTTTTTTTTCACTCGAAAAGTTATCATCTTCCATTGATCATAGTTAAATCAAGCAACATCACAGTGGACGTGATAAAAAAAAAACCAACTGGTATTATTCTTAAGAAAAAGGTGACAATCTGGAAATCAGTTAGTTATGACAGATTTCCAGAGGAAAACAAGATTTATATTATCTTGTAAAAGAAAATATTTCGGGAAATCAGTGAGCACAACATTTTCGTCAAGAAAAAAAAAAAGAAACGAAAACAAACGTATTATCCTTTAAAAAATGTGATAATGAGGAAATCGGTTATCATCCCAACGAAAACCATTACCTTTGAAGCAAACAGTGATCACAGGGAAACCATTACCTTCTGCAGTTTTCTCAAGGGAAAACAGGTACATCCCTCAAGAAAGCTGTGACCATTGGAAAATCAGTTATCACCACTGTGTTTTCCCGAAGTAAAGACTTATCCCCCCTTTAAAATCCAGTAGTGACACGGAAACCAGTTTCACTGTCGCTGTTCTCCCGAGGAACATAGTTATCACCCTTTAAAGGAAATGGGGATGAAAAGTGATCTCTCCGTGGAATGGTGTCCGGGGGGGGGAAGGTTATCACGCGTTTTCTAAAATGGTGATAAAAAGTGATCTCGTCGAATGATATGGGCGTTGGACGTGGGGGGCGGGGGGGATAGAACTGTCTTCTTCGAAAGACCGAGAAACCGTTGTCCTCGTGAAAAGGGAGAAGACACTTACAAGAGTATTTTATTTTATTTTATTTTTTTTTAAACCACAGTCTGCGATGAAAGTGACAGCAGCCCGGTAGCAAATAGCCGATTTTTTTTTTCTCTGACTGCACGCGGAGATGCTTTACTCCTTCCTTTGTTTGTGGGACCACATGCGCTAATAACAGACTGCCGATCCACTGGATCGGTTGTTTGGGCTTAAAGAAGTTACAGCCTCAAAGCAAGGCTTTTCCCGAGGGAGGGGAACAGATTATGTCCCCTTAGGAAAACAGTGATGATAAAGAAATCAGTTATCATCACCGTTTCCGGGGGAAATAGAAATCAACCTTTAAGAAACAGTGGTTTCTGGGGTAAATTGTTTTCTTAAAGAGCAGTTTCCTTGGGGGAAACATGGAAACAAGAACTACGGGCTGATGAAGCTAGCATGCCCCCCATCCTGAGCAGTCCTTGCCAGAGCTCCAGACAGAAACAAAAACAAAAAACAAACCTTCACACCGTGATCACATCTTTCATTTTAAGGTCAATCCGAATGCTGGCACGTGACTCGTTTCAGGATCGAACCCTCCCCAACTTCCCCACGCCCCTCAGCGGAAAAAAAAAAAGCAACGAACAGACTGAATTCGTGGACACACACACACACACACACACACACACACACACACACACACACACACACACAGAGCTATGCCACATAATACACACATGTTTACTCAAGACACTGTGATAAAATATCGTGATCCAAAAAGATTAAAAGTGATCCCAAGCGGATGTGTCTATGTATGCTCTTCCATATACAAGCAGACAGACAGAACACACACACACACACACACACACACACACACACACACACACACACACACACACACACACACACACAAAGACAACGACATTCTAAAGTTTGTGAAAAAAAAAAGGAATGATGACGATTTTTTTTTGGTCCTTAAAAATTCAATTAAAAAAAAAAAAAAAAGGACACAGGGATTTTCCTCCATTATGGTCGCATATCACATGTGGGTTTGGTCCCTTGGTTACACGACTAGCCTTCCTCCAGTCCTCTCTATCCCCGCACCTCCCTCCCCCAAAACCCGCTCCTCGTCCTTCACCACCCCCCTTCCATCCCCCCCCCCTCCCCCACAAAAAAAAGTAAACGACTCCAGCCCCACCAAACGCCCCTCCCAAGCAAAACAAAAAACATTGAAAGAAAGTATATAAAACACAACTTCTTGCGCGCTAAAATAGAACTACGAATAGTACTTTCTATTTACGTACTCAAATAGGCGTACAAATTATATAATCTGTAACGCACTCGGCTGGTTAAAAAACAACAAAAACAATAAAAAAAATAAATAAATAAATAAAAAAAAGGAAAAAAGAAAGGACAGAAATACAAAACAGAATAACAGAACACCATACTTTTCTGTACGACTGAAGTTTTACACATGTAATGTAATGTAATGTAAAAGGATATTTATAGAGCGCTTTACCTCGTTAGAGCCCAAAGCGCATATTACAGAAAAACATGATAAAATTATAATTCTAATTCAAAGCGCGTGCGCGCGCACACCCACCCACCCACACACACACACACACCCACCCCCACACACACACACACACCGCCGGGGAAAAAAATCGCACAGACTGACAGACA
>JADBJO010012482.1:42500-47500 GCA_016801955.1 Conus betulinus
AGGATGGCGCTGTCAAATTCAGCCACGTTATCAAGCACAAGCTAAGTAGCACTCGGCTGAACACCATGTGAGAGCTAAACATGGACTGCAAGAAACGGATTCGAGCTTTTAAGAACAAAAGATAAAACAAACAAAAACGCATAATGATTTGAAAGGAGGAATGGATGGTCTCGTTCGCTAAAACAAACAAACAATAAAACCCCCACCAACCAACCAACCAAAAAAAAAAACCCAACCCACAAACAAAACAACACTTACACAAAACCTGTCAACAATAAACGTGTACAAATAAAACTCTCACATCGGTGCTTCCCTAAAATTTTCCATTTTAAGAGCTTGTGAACGGGCAGAGGTTGTACCCGAACCTCGTTACCAGAACGCAGTTCCCCGACATTCCTCTGGGTCTGATGCATAACCTTTATTCAAGAATCAAACCGGCGGCACCGGAGGCCGAACGCCCGAACGAACGGGACCCTCTCTTGCTCTCTTCTCCCCCCACCCCCCAAGCGAATTGCAGGAGCGGGATAGGGGTGGAGGGGCTGTGGGACGGGCGGACAGAGCCGAGTGACGACAAAGGAAAGAAGGAAAACAAAAGCGAACCAGCTCACTGACCATCGATTCAAAAGACACACGGCCACGACCTACTACTACCTGCCTAGCCGGGCCAGCCACCCGTGACCTATGCGCGGGCGGTCACCCTCGACACGCAAGACAGCCCCCTCCTCACCTCTGAAATCAACCAAACAATACTGGATCCCCCACGTGAGAAGTAGAAGAGAGAAAAAAAAAAAAAAAAAAAAGAAACGAGAACGAGAACAGAAACTAAAGGAGCATGGCGTATACGCCGCGCCTTCCTGGCTGACCACTGGCCAAGCTATAATCAGAGGCCAGGGGACCAGAACAGATCTCTTGCCCTCGCAACAAAAGCTGATAAACACAAACAAAACAAACAAAAAAAACCGCGCGATTCGAACCCCAAACAGCCAGGCTGATGATCAGCTGTCAAAACGAGTTTCCCCTCTTTCCCTCTCCCGATTGGCCAACTGACACCGAGGATTAAATCAGCAGGGATCTCATGAATGGCCATCGACCCTGACGATCGATCAACACGGAGGTGATCGTTAAACACTGACCTTGTCAATCAAACGCCGTCATGGTGGACCGCCATCTTGGTTCTGGAACGTTTAAGAGGTCTTGTGTCAGTTTCGCCGGAATTGTGGTGAATGGGGAAGAAAAAAAGTTTGAACATGAAACATGAAACCCTGGTGTCAACGACCCATGAGAGAGAGAGAGAGAGAGAGAGAGAGAGAGAGAGAGAGAGAGAGAGAGTGAGAGAGAGAGAGAGAGAGAGAGAGAGAGAGAGAATGTTGCTTAAGAGCCCAGCCGACAGAAAGTGCAATATCAGGGCTACCGTTGAAGTCAACTCTCAAGTCATATCATTAAAAATCAAAAAGAATTCTACACAACTGATTAAAAAAAAAAAAAAACCACTTATAAAAAACACACACAGAAATTTCGTTTCAGTCTTTCTTCCGTAAAATCTCATATCAGATGAAAAATGTTATCTCTTTCAGAAATTCAAAAATGACAGCGGGTGGGGCCATCTCTCTACAAGGTTTTTCGTGGAGTCTGCAGTAAAAGCGTCGGAGTCGCACGCCATGCCAGTTTCCAACCCTCTAAAAGAACATATGTGATTCAGAGTGAGCAGACGACATGGAATGCACCGCGGAGCTTCTCTTCACCTTTTAAGAGACAAGGACGGGTGTGACAGGAGCGGCCTGAGGGCATGGGTAAAAATTCTTTCAGGCAACGACCCATATTAGGCACCCATGAACGAAATGTCTCCTTTTCAAAGGCATTTCAGGACCATAGAAAAATGGGTTTTTCTAACCTGGAAGGATTCTTACGACCTTTAAGCACCTTAAGGCCTAGCAGCCATTACACTCGTTTAATAGGAATCTACAGAACCGAAGGTCCATCTTCAAGTCTTGCACAGGGCAGCCCCCCCCCCACCCCCCCTTCTCTCCCCACCGCCCTTCTCCCCACCCCCCCAAACTCAAGTTCCACCAGACCTCTAGTGGTGCCGGTGTAAGTGCTGGTTGTTCGGAGGATTCTGCTCATCTTAGAGACTCCACGCAACGAAAGAAGCTGTGTCCCAAGTCGAAAAAGAAGAAGCTGTAGGGAAAATCCGCACTGACAGGACAAGAAAGATAAAAAGAAAAGCAGCCCCTTCCCCCCCCCCCCCCCCCCCTTTCCTCTCCATCAACATATGCAGACACATATTCACACAGACATGCATGTGCAGTGCATGCATACACACATATGCACAGTGCACGTGCGCAAACACACACACGTACACACACTCACGCATGATATACACACAAGGGTGGTCCTATCCTATGTCGGTGTACTCCTCCCCATAAAGAATAATCCGAATTTTGCAGCACAGAGACATCTGTTGTGAGAGCGAGGTTAAGCGGCACCGCACGAGACAAGACACGCCATGCAATGCCATCGATCAGATCAACCCTGTGCGACAGGTTCCACCTGTCTGACAACAAGGCAGTCGGAATGACTGGAACCACTAGTGGTCAGACGTGAAGAGGATTCCCCCCCCCCCCCCCCCCCCCCCCCCCCCCCCCCCCCTCCACATACACACACACACGTCAGCCGAGTGGATGCTGGTTTAAAACCTACACTTACACACACGCACGCACACACATACACGCACTTTCACAAATAACTTTGGCTTAATTCCCTTCCTCTCTCTCTCTCTCTCTGACCAACAACTCCAAATATTCACTAAAAAAAAACCTTCCAGTAATCTTAGGAAGGAGGAGGAAAAGGGAGCGTGGGGGAGGATGGACTTGACATGAACAACAAAAACCTCGCACTGTTCCAACATTCAAAACAGCAAAGCAAAAGAAAAAAAAAACGTATCCAATACATAAAAAAAAAAACCCAAAACGAATAATACTTGCATTAAAAATGATAAACACATCACTAATAGCAATGAAAACAATTCAGGTTTTTTTTTTTTTTTTTTACCAATTCAGGTCAAGTTGTTTACAGGCCTGCCGACCACAAAGGCCACACCAGGATGGTAAACCCAGTGAAAATAGGAAAACAAGACTGCACAAGTAAGAATTCAATGAAATTAAATAGTTTACTAACACTGATATTTCAATACATTTGATAAATAAAAAAAAAATCATTCACTGTGATCACATCATAAGTCTGGAAAAAAAAGTGATCTGCTGATCTGGCAGACAACGCTTTGAAGCCACACGATACCACGGGCTATACAGGTGTGTAACCCGGCCACATCTCAACATGCAGTTTGTTCCGTGTAAGAAACTTCCAGTTTTTGACGCCACAACACAGACACTCTGGTTATCTGGTCAGTTATCACATGAACAATGAGAAGCGGACAGAAGGTGGGGCGTATGGACATGGGAGGCAGGGAGATGGGTGGTGGTGGAGATGAAGGGGAGGAAAGTGAGGCGGGCGGGAGGGGAGGGATGGCGGAGGGGGTAGAATGAATGGGAGCAGACGACGGACACTACCTATGAGTGTCGTGGCCGTGCCGTTGGAGGTTGGCGGTTGGCGCTTGCAGAGCAGGCAACTGTTGTGCAAACAGGTGCCTGGCCTCGCGGCGCAGGTTGTGGTTGCAGCAGAGGTAGACGAGCGGGATGAGCGGGGCGTGGAGGAGGTAGAGGCGCAGGCAGAGCTGGTAGACCATTGGAGGGCCAGGGGCTGCAGCTGGTCCAGGAGATCGGGGTCAGGAGGAGCAGCGTGCGCAGCGCCATGAAGGGCAGCATGGTTAGCACGGTCACCGCCGACACAGGGAAGAAGATCCACGTCATGCGGTTGCTCTGCACGTCCCACCGTCGTGCTGGCGCCCTGCCCGATCCGCGCGCTCTCCTTCACCCCGGACTTGAGCGGGCATCCGGGCCGGGTCTACTCCGGGGTGAGGACCTGCCGGAGCGCACGGAGGCGGCGGTGCCCACCCCCATGCCGCTGCTGCTGCTGGAAGGGAGGCTGTTGGCAGTCTGCGGGTCTCCTCCTCCCTCCCTCCGCAGGAACTGATGGAGTCCTCTGTGACAAAGCGGTGTTTCCGTGGATACTCCCGCCTGGCTGGGCTGACCTTCTCTCCTCTGGTGCTGGCAGACTTTCTCCGGCAGATGCGCACAAACATCAGGATGTAAAGCACGGTCTTGGTCACCACGGCCACGATAAAGATCACCAAGAGCACGACGATGTAGACAAACCGAACAGGGTTGGAATTCATGTTGTCGTCCACCTCACACGCTATGCCCTGCACACCGGCTACCTGAGTGGGGGCACCGCCTTGGACCCGAAGACGAAGAGGGAAGGCAGAGCCAGCAGCAGGGCGGTGAGCACCGTGCCCACACACAGACCCCTGACCACTTCTGCGACAGGAAGTTGGTGTGGGGCGGCTCATCTTGACGTAGCGATCCACGGCGATGGCCGTCAGCACCAGCAGCACCACGCACACACCGAGGCCGTCTCCACGTAGCGCACCACCTTGCAGGCCACTTGGGAGTGGAACATCAGTGGCAGAGCCACCACCGCCATCTCCATGGGCACCCCGACGATCACGATCACCATCTCCAAGGCGGCCAGGAAGACCACCAGCAGTTTGACGAGAGTTGCGGCGGAAGCAGGGTGCGGTAGACCAGGCACACCAGGGCGTTGCCCAGGAGGGTGAGGAACAGCACCACGGCCAGCAGCACCAGCACGGGCACCAGGCTCCTCACCAGCTCCCGTTGGCCTCCTCAGCAGCAACCCCGTCCACCCCCGCGCTGCTGTTGTTGCCCTGCTGGGAGGTCTCCGGCACGGTGAGGACGTCCTCCACGTCTTGGGACTCCTTCTCATCCCAGTACTCGTGGTCGTAGGCAGGAAGTACTCCTCCGTCTCCGTCTCCCCTGCCGGGCTCGTCGTCGATGATGGGGAAGGGAAGGGCAAGTCCGCCGGCC
>JADBJO010012482.1:52500-57804 GCA_016801955.1 Conus betulinus
AGACGGTGAATATTTTCGAACCATCATCCGTTCTTTCACAGTCTGTGGACACGATTGTGTAAGAAACTTTGTTATATTTCTTTATTTTCATTTCTTTCTGTTTCTTTTCTTACCAGCATCCCTCTCCTCCCCCCTCCTCTCCCCCCCACTCCCCATACCTTCATCGTCCTACTCATTCTGTCTCACGTGTTTCCATAGCACATTTCAGAGCAATACTTATCCATCACAATCTTTTCAAAAGGAAGCACGAGTGTAATATCGTTCGTACAGCTACGGAACATCTGGAGCTCCAAAAGAACTGTCAGTCAACACCAAAGTCAGGCTCTTCAACACCAACATCAAAGCAGTTCTATTGTACGGAGCGGAACCTGGAGAACTACAGTTGCCACCACCAAGAAAGTGCAGGTGTTTCATCAACACTGCCTGCGCAAGATTCTCCGCATCCGATGGCCAGACACCATCAACAACAACGAGCTCTGGGAGAGAACAAACCAGCTGCCCGCAGAACAGGAAATCAAGAAACGACGTTGGGCTGGATTGGACATACGCTGCAGAAGCCTGCAAGCAACATCACCAGACAAGCCCTAACATGGAACCCCCAAGGAAAACGGAAAAGAGGTCGCCAAGGAACACCTGGCGCAGGGACCTGGAAGCAGACGGCTCAGGAACATGGGGATGACTTGGAACCAGCTTTTTTTTTTTGGTGGGCGGGAGGGTGTACGTATGACTGCTGTCAATTCTCCTGGTCAAATTGTGTTAGAGATGTGCGTATATGTGTGTGTGCCGTGCGTGTGTGTGTGTGTGTGTGCGTGTGTGTGTGGATGGGTGTGTAGGTGTGTTTTATTGTGTATTGATTGGTCCTGTGTGTGTTATTAGGTCTGTGAAATACGAAAGGAGCACATCAAAAATCTTTTCCATTCAGTTGTGGATATTCTTGACTGGGGAATCCTGCTTGTTAGAACGCTTTTGAATATCAAGGGCGGCCATGAACACAGCAAGAAACAAAATGAAAGCAGCAATCGCCACCTCCATAGAGACACCTTAAAGATTTACAGAAGGTCTGGGTGACTGATACATTGCAACCAGCCAACTGCCCCACAGCGCGGAATACAGAGTACCCGAAAAGAATGAGAAAGTCTTTATATTTGCATATGGACGCTATATGTAGGGCGCCTAAACCAGAGCCAATCGGTTTTTTTTCGGTACAGATGGAATTTGTTTTAAGATAAGCCTGGTTTTGGAAATCTCCGATTTGAAGTAGTACAACAAAAAAAAAAAAAAAAAAAGGAAAGAAAGAAAAAAACGCGCAACGCTTTTCGCCATTGGATTCATCCCGTGGACATCCTTTTTGGGACTTGACGGCAATTGTCGTAAAGCACAGTGGCATCTTTTCTGAAATGATGGAAATTGTTGCACAAAGCACAGTGGCCATCTTTCGTTAAATGATGGAAATTGTTGCCAAAGCACAGTGACCATCTTTCTGAAATGACGGAAACTGTCGTGAAAGCACACAGAACAGTCTTTCTGGAACGACGGAAAATGTCGCAAAGCATGGTGACTCCTTCTGGCATGATGGACATTTGCTGTAAAGCCCTGGAAATGGGTGAGGGTGGGGGGGAGGGGACACCCTATCTCACACACGATCACGATGGAGAGACCCCAGCTCCCATCAACACCTGGGGTAAAGACCCTTCACCAAGTTAAACACAGCAGCAGCAGAGAAAAAGTTCAGGCTCGTTCCTCAATTCATCAACGTAAGTTACACCAGATAGGCACAGAAACGGAATTTTTTCCCCCATATAAGCTCTTATGCTTTTTCACTATACATAGCTATGTAATTCAAACCTGTTGTAACGCTTTTTATAAACCTATCTGCTTTTCAGTATATAATAGCTTGTAATTCAACAAACCATCTAATGTCACGCTTTTTTATAAACCTATGCTTTTCTCCGCTGATACAATAGCTTTGTATATTCAAACCATCTCATGTCACGCTTTTTAATAAACCTATGTTTTTTCTCTATACAATAGCTTTGTAATTGAAACCATCTGTTTCAACGCTTTTTGCATAAACCTATGCTTTGTCCCTCTATGCAATTAGTTTTGGTAATTCAAAAGGCCGGTATCTGCGTGCTGTAACAGGATTCACAATGTTTTAGCTACATGCCCATACTTGCACATGTGGCTTTCTCTCTTGTTTTGTTTTTTTTTTTTACATCTCTTAAAATGGTGTACTTGGTTAGTCATGTCGTTAATGGTCACTGTTGATATTTTGTTGCTGAATTATTGTTATCGCAATTCCTTTGTGTGTTTGTTTTTCTTTTTTCCTTTCGTCTTCAGGTTTACGGCTGATCCTGCCTTTTTTCTCTTCACCATGTGCACGACCCCTCCAGCTTCCGCACCCCACACCCTGCCCTTTTGTCTCTCTTCTTCATAAACATGTTGCTTGTGTTACGGACTTTGTGGGAAAAAAAAGTATTAAAAATGTTTATTTTAAAAAAAAAATTACAGATGATCAGCTCTCCGATTGTTGCTCCCACTCTGAGATGCGCGTGCGTGCATACAGCAACGGTGCCAACACCGATGTTGGGTGGGGTGGAGGTGGGGCTGGGGAGTTTACCCAAAAGTACCTTCCTTTGCCTTGCCTTCACAGTACTGTTTTTTAGCCAAACTGAAGACTACTGCGCTCTGGTTTTCAAAACAAATGCCCTCTTTAAAAAGGTTTTCACAAACCGCACACATTTAAATAAAAAAAAAAAAAAAAGTTGAATGCAACTAACGGGGTGGGGTTGGGTGGGTGGGGTGGGTGGGGAGAGACAAACACACACACACACACACCACCCACACACACACACGTACACGACACGTACACGACAAACGAATAGCCGCAACACACTACACCCAAGCAAATGCACGCATACACACAGGCATGCGCGTTCACGCCACACACACACCACACCACACACACACACACACTCGCCCTCCTCTTTCTGAGCACAACCACACACACACGCATGCACAACACCACCAACCACAGTGCACGGCGACAGCACAAGGCAGACCTAGGCGACAGACAGGACAGATGTGAGGGACGATCACGCACGCACGCACGCACGCAGACACGGGCCTCGCTCCACCATCCCACACACACCACACACACACACAGCCACACCCACACACACACACACACACACGTACACAAGGAGCATAACGTGACGAATAGAATACATCTGACATTAATCCACAACTCTAGCATAACTGTTTCCATTGTAACCGTTGACTGAACGTTCTTACCACAGCGAGACAGTTTTTTTCTTCGCCCCTTTAATTCGCCATGTACCGGTACATGAATAGCGTTGGATCATGCTTGAACATCCGTCCAGTACATATATACAGTCCCCCCAGCATGACCCCCTACCGTCCCCACTCCCCACGCTCTCCTGTCACTGGGAGTTTGTGACTAGTCTCCCTCGCTACTGATTACGGCAATGCTCCGTCTGTGGCAAGATCTCCTTGACAATTGGAGTTCCACTTCGCTTGTGTCTAACAACAGCTCTCTCTCATTCATCTCTCCTCTCTCTCTCTCTCTCTCACACCCCCCCCCCCCCCCCCCCCCAAGCTCGTTCTTGGTGTAGCGTGATTGGGTTGGGTGGAATTCTACTTGTGTTCTCTATCGGGTCTTTTCAGTGTTGATGACTTGACATTGCCTTTTTTCATCTTTAATCAGTTCTGTTAGTTTATGTTTCTTGGCATTTTTCCTTTGTACATTTTTTTTCCTTTCTTCCTTTTCCCTTTTTCTCTTTCTTTTTCTCTTGTCTTTCTCGCTCTCTCCCCTCCTCCCCCCCCCCCCTCCTACCCCCCCCCCCGAAAAAACCCCCCCCCCCCCTTGCCTTGTTTGTTTGTCCTTGTTTTCGTTGTCGATGCCTGGGGGGCGCGAGCTGTGCAAACCCTGACGAGGCCTCTGTGTGAAGGTAAAAACACACACAACTTTCCGCGAGCTCTCCTCAACCTTCTCTCTCGCTCCCCTCTCACTGTGTTTAGCGTGCCACCTCGACAACGACGCTTAGCACACAACACGCGCACAACACACACACACTCCTATATCAGGGTTTAATGTATGCAGATGACCTAGTTATTTTTCCTAAAACAAGTAAAGGGTCTTAATGTACAAAGAAGACAAAGGTATTGATGTTTTACACATAAAAACCCAAAGTTCCCATCTTGTTTAAAAATTTGGTACTGAGATAATTCAGACAACTGATCAGTACAAATATCCTGGGAATAACTTTGCATTCAGATGGCTCCTTTATTTTGGCGAAAACTCAACTTGCCAAGCAGCAAGTAAAGCTCACATTCATTATATCGATTAATCAGAGGAACCAACATTCGTTTTGACACAATATTACAACTTTTCGATACTTTGGTTACTCCTATAGCAACATATGGAGCAGAAGTTTGGTTGCCATGGTCTGAGAAAAGTACAATGTCAACATGGACTCATTTGATGAATATATCTGATTTTTTTTCAAATAGTATTTCTCTTCAAAAACACCCACATGAAAACTTAAATCTGAAATTCTGTAAACGTCTTCTTGGTTTACACTCAAAAAAGCAATTAATTTAAAACGACTCTAAGTGAACTAGGAAGAGATTTCCAATTGGGATTCACATAGCTTGTCGAACCATGGCTTTTGGCTGCATATTTTAGATAAGCCGGAAGAAACATATTTAAAAAGTGCATACAACGACATGATGAATAAAGACAAGGGAATTCAATATCCATGGCTCTTGTTTATCAAACACATTCTTTACAGTTTAGGATTAAACCATGTTTGGTTGAACCAGTCAACACTGAGTAAGCATAGACTGAAATTCACTATACAACAACAATTGAAAGCCAGGTATACTGAATTTTGGGCAAAGGAAAAGACAAAATACAGTCGTTTAGAGTTTTACAATGTCATCAAATCATCTGAATATCATATTGAATATATTGTTGTTGACTGATATGGACAGTACGAAAAAACAAGCACTATGTAAATTGCGTGTTAGCTCGCATGACTTAAATGTTGAGAAAGGTCGTTATGCAGGTATACCACGAAATCAAAGATTTTGTATAGCATGTAATGAAATAGAAGACGAATTTTCATTTTTTAGATAATTGTAGAATATTTTATGACTTAAGAACAAACTAAAGACACAAGTAGAACAGATGCAAGATCTAACGGATGACCCAGGAAAAAGAATATTTTGTGTCAACGATTAAACTCCAGGAACACCAAAAAACTAATTAGCCACTTTGTT
>JADBJO010012483.1:0-24432 GCA_016801955.1 Conus betulinus
GGGTTCCCCAGGGCTCAGTCCTGGGCCCTTGCCTGTTCCTGGCTTACATCAATGACTTGCCAAGCCATGTCTCGTCCAACGTCAGACTCTTTGCAGACGACACTGCCATTGACCGCCCTATCAGGTCTGATACTGACCGCAGGATACTGCAAGAGGACCTTGACACCCTGAGTGAGTGGGAGACTCAGTGGGATATGGAGTTCCACCCCAGCAAGTGTAGCGTCCTAACCGTTCAACGAAGCCGGAAGCCAACACCAGAGGTGGCCTACACACTCTATGGCCAGCAGCTGGAACATGTCTCCTTCACCAGGTACCTTGGGGTCACCATTCAGAGTGATGAACGATGGGACCAGCATATCACCAGCATCGCCAATAAGGCAAACCGCACACTGGGTTTTCTCCAACGAAATCTAAAACTCGGCTCCAAACGCATCAAAACAAACAACATACAAAGCTCTGATCCGTCCAGTACTCGAATACTCAGCCTGTGTCTGGGATCCCCACGATAAGAATGACTGTGACTCTCTGGAGAAGGTCCAACGACATGCAGCCCGCTTTGTCCTCAATCGCCACAGGAAAACTTCCAGTGTGGAACAGATGCTGCATGAGTTGAATCCCCCCCCCCCCCCCCCCCCCCCCCCCCCCCTAGTACAGCGCCGACGCACAGCACGCCTCTGCATGATGTACAAAATCATCAACAAACTGGTGAGCGTGCGCTGCAACCAACTGGCCCCCGCTGTGACCCGCTCCAGAAGATGCCACAGCAAACAACTGAAGAGGATCCCCGCCAAAAAATGACTACCGCAATATGGCCTTCTTCCCCCCGCACAGTCAGGGACTGGAACAGCCTACCAGCAGACGCCGTCCTGTCCCCCAGCCTTGGCACCTTTTCTTTAAAGGTGTCAAGTCCACAATAGACCGTCAACCCTTCGTCAGTGCCTCAGCCTCTTTCATCCCCCAACCCCCTCCCTGAAAAAAAAAACCAGTTGTTCATAGTTGTTCTTTTCTTTCTTATTTCATCCCCCAACTCCCTCCCTGAAAAAAGAAATTGTTCATAGTTGTTCTTTTTCTTTTCTTATTTCATCCCCTAACTCCCTCCTGAAAAAAGAAATTGTTCATAGTTGTTCTTTTTCTTTCTTATTTCATCCCCTAACTCCCTCCAAAAAAAAAAAAAAAACACAATTGTTCATGTTCTTTTTCTTTCTTATTTCATCCCCCAACTCCCTCCCTGAAAAAAAAAAACACACAATTGTTCATAGTTGTTCTTTTTCTTTCTTATTTCATCCTCCAACTCTCTCTCTGAAAAAAAAAAAAAACAAACAATTGTTCAAAGTTCTTTTTCTTTCTTATTTCACCCCCCCCCCCCCCCCCCACCGCCCTCCCTGGAAAAAAAAACAATAGTTCATAGTTGTTTTTTTTGTTTCTGATTTAAAAAAAAAAAAAAAAAAAGAACGAAAGGAGAGGGGGATTCACAGAACCGAGAAGAAAAAAACGAACCTGTTCTGATTAATGACAAAAATGATTGGAAGAACATCCCTACCATTCCCTACTCATGTAAACTCCATTCTCCATCCACCTTACTCCCTTTTCCTTCTCTCTCTCTCTCTCTCTCTCTCTCTCTCTCTCTCTCTCTCTGTCTCCCCCCCCCCCCCCCCCCCCCCCCCCAGATAATAGTACAGGATCCTTTCGTCGCGTCTCAAACCCAGTTCTGCTCATCTGATGCATTCGCCCTCTTGTATACACTGACACAGACAGAGACAGACAGAGACACATAGACACAGACAGACAGACAGACACACACACACACACACACACATGCACGCAGAGAGAGAGAGAGAGAGAGAGAGAGAGAGAGAGAGAGAGAGAGAGAGAGAGAGAGAGAGAGAGAGAGAGAAGCGCGCACACACACACACACACACACACGCGCGCGTGCACACACACACACACACACACGCGCGCGTGCACACACACACACACACACACACACACACACACACACACACACACACACACACACACATACACGCACACGCGCATGCACGGACACACTAAGACAGAGGCAAAGACAGACAGAGAGAGACAGAGACAGCGAGAGAAATGCATGCGTACACACACACACACACACACACACACACACACACACACACACACACACACACACACACACACACACACACACACTGACAAGGGTAGTAAGACAGCTTTGAAAAGAACTAGACAGGGTTACGGGAAAGAGAGAAAGACAGCTGGGGCAGATGCAGTTATCATGCAGTTTAACACCTATGTTATCATGCAGTTTTATAACACCCATGTTATCATACAGTTTATTTATAACACCTATGTTATCATGCAGTTTATAACACCTATGTTATCATGCAGTTTTATACCACCTATGTTATCATGCAGTTTATAACACCCCCATGTTATCATGCATTTTATAGCACCAA
Organism: Conus betulinus; assembly: GCA_016801955.1. Lineage (NCBI taxonomy): Eukaryota > Metazoa > Mollusca > Gastropoda > Neogastropoda > Conidae > Conus > Conus betulinus. The sequence continues at coordinate 2,448 of JADBJO010012483.1, forward strand.
TGTTATCACGCAGTTTATAACACCTATGTTATCATGCAGTTTATAACACCTATGTTATCATACAGCTTATGACACCCATGTTATCATGTGGTAGAAGAGTTTTATGCAGCTTATAACATCTATGTTATCATGCAGTTATAACACCTATGTCACCATGCAGTTTATAACACCTATGTTATCATGCAGTTTATAACACCTATGTTATCATGCAGTTTATAACACCTATGTTATCATGCAGCTTATAACACCTATGTTATCATACAGTTTATAACACCCATGTTATCATGTGGTACAAGAGTTCGATGCAATTTATAACACCTGTGTTATCATGCAGCTTATAACACCTACGTTATCATACAGTGTATAACACCTATGTCATCATGCAGTTTATAACACTTATGTTATCACACAGTTTATAACACCTATGTTATCATACAGATTATAACACCTATATTATCATGCAGTTTAGAACACCCATGTTATCATGTGGTAGAAAATTTTGATGCAGTTTATAACACCCATGTTATCATGCAGTTTCTAACACCATGTTATCATGCAGTTTAGAACACCCATATTATCATGCAGTTTAGAACACCCATATTATCATGCAGTTTATAACACCCATGTTATCATGCAGTTTATAACACTCATGTTATCATGCAGTTTATTGCACCAATCTTATTATGCAGTTTATAACACCTATGCTATCATGCAGTTTATAACATCTATGTTATCATGCAGTTTATAACACCTATGCTCTCATGCAGTTTATAACACCCAAGTTATCATGCACTTTATAACACTTGTGTTATCATGCAGTTTATAACACCTTTGTTATCATGCAGTTTATGCCACCTATGTTATCATGCAGTTTATAACACCCCCATGTTTATCATGCAGTTTATAACACCTATGTTGTCATGTGGTAGACGAGTTTTGATGCAGTTTATAACAACAATGTTATCATGCAGTTTATAACATCCATGTTATCATGCAGTTTTATGATACGTATGTCATCATGCAGTTTATAACACCATGTTATCATGCAGTTTATTATAACACCTATGTTATAATGCAGTTTATAACACCGATGTTATCATGTGCTAGAAGAGTTTGATGCAGTTTATAACACCTATCTTATCATGCAGTTTATTACACCCATGTTATCATGCAGGTTTATAACACCTACGTTATCATGCAGCTTATAACAGTTATCATGCATATATGTTATCATGCAGTTTAAAATACCTATGTTATCATGTGGTAGAAGAGTTTGATGCACTTTATAACACCTATCTTATCATGTGGAAGAAGAGTTGGATGCAGTTGATAACACCTATGTTATCATGTGGGAAAAGAGTTTGCCAAATGTCTTGCAATAATCAAAGGTTGACTTAGGAGAATATGAGGGGTGGGGGTTGATTGGATATCTAAGGTGTGTGGTGGTGGAGGAGATTCATATCACTCACTCAAACTGACATTCACAGAGGGGGGGGGGGGGGGGGGGGGGGGTTGATTGGATATCCAAGGTCTGTGGTTGTGGAGGAGATTCAATATCACTCATACTGACATTCACAGAGGGGGGGGGGGAAGGGGGGATGATTGGATATCTAAGGTCTGTGGGTGGAGCAGATTCAATATCATTCATACTGACATTTACAGAAGGGGGGGGATGATTGGATATCTAAGGTCTGTGGTGGAGCAGATTCAATATCATTCATACTGACATTCACAGAGGGGGGATGACTGGATATCTAAGGTCTGTGGTAGTGGAGGAGATTCAATATAATTCATACTGACATTCGCAGAAGGGGGGGTGATTGGATATCTAAGGTCTCTGTGGTGGTGGAGATTCAATATCATTCATACTGACATTCACGGGGGGGGGGGTGGGGGGGGGGGGGGGGGGGGGGGGGGGTGGGATGGTTGATTGGATATCTAAGGTCTGTGGTAGTGGAGGAGATTCATTATAATTCACACTGACATTCACAGAAGGGGGGTGATTGGATATCTAAGGTCTGTGGTGGAGGAGATTCAACATCATTCATACTGACATTCATGGGTGGGGGGGGGGGGTTGGGGGGGGGGGGGGGAGGATGATTGCATATCTAAGGTCTGTTGTGGTGGAGATTAAATATCACTCATACTGACATTCACAGGAGGGGGGGGGGGGGGGGGGGGGGGGGGGGGGGGGATTGGATATCTAAGGTCTGTGGTGGAGCAGAGATTCAATATTACTCATACTGACATTTACAGAGGGGGGATGATTGGATATCTAAGGTCTGTGGTGGAAGAGATTCAATATCATCATACTGACATTTACAGAGCGTGGATGATTGGATATATAGGGTCTATGGTGGAGCAGATTCAATATCATTCATACTGACATTCACAGGAGGGTGGGGGGGGGGGGGGGGGTGGGAGGGGGATGATTGGATATCTAAGTTCTGTGGGGAGGCAATTCAATTTCACTCATGCTGACATTCACAGGGATGTCATACTCACCAGGAGATGACAGTCGCACACCCTCTGCTACCAATCCATGAGTGTTGATCTTGCCTTGATGTTTCACCGTCACCAATGTCAGTATTATCCAGGTTGAACAGTCTGTTAGGAGAATATTAGTCAGTCCAAAAGCAGGCACACACAAACACCCTGTTTCACTTTCACTGGGGGGGGGGGGGGGGGGGGGGGGGGCGGACTATCCAGTCTTCTTTACAATGGTTTCCTGAGTCTGTAACAGGTGAGGCTGAGACCTGTGGGTTGTAGGAGGACGGGGAGAGGGGGGAGGAGGGGTAGGGGGTGGGGGGGGTGGGGGTGACTCCTTAAAAGGCCTTGGCACACATTCATTTTGGTGTGCAGTCACATCGTTGTCAGGCCCCACGTGCTGCCCTCCCACCCACCCACTCTTTCACCCTCTCCCACCCACTGCCCTGCATCCTACATCTTTGGGGGTTCGTTCCAATCTATCTACCCCCACCCCCCTTCTTTTTGTCAAAGTTTGTTCTTTGGGGGGGGGGGGGGGGGGGGGGGGGGGGGGGGGGGGGTGGAAGGGTCGGGGTTGTGTACGTGTGTGTGTGTGTGTGTGTGTGTGTTTTCCGAAACTGAATAAATATCGAAATTATAGTACCGTGAGAAAGATCAGAGTGAAACACACGCGCATGCACGTCACCCTCGGGAACCAGACTTCTGGAGATTTCTTCCAACACTCTGGAAGCTTTTTGTAACACTGCATTGACTTCGCCATCAGATCGACATGAGAGAGCTGGCATTTGCGTCAACAAGTTTGTAAGAATTCTTGCCTCAGCAGATTCTTGTGTCATTTCTAGCGTTGTTCGGCGTCGGGGTCACCAATGTAGTGTTCCACGAAAACAGGAACGTGAATTTAAACACGGAAAACCCTTGAATAGGTCCCACAACTTTTATCGAGTTTCTATGAAAATCGTTCATCAAAACGGAAGTGGTAACCATGTAAACGAAACAAGGGAAATAAATTTATCATAAACAGAACAACGGAAGTCACTCGCTCATGAGAATTAAACTGAATTTGAACTTGAAGGTGTTTGAGGCCTAAAGAGGCCTGTTCACCGTTCTAGTATATAATATCTAGGTCCAAAACACTGCATGCGTGGAAGGAAGAGAGTCACAGACTGAGACTATCCTGGTCGATAAACATTCTGTATTGTATTTTGTCGGCAGTTCCTTCCAATGAGTGTCTAACCATGATTTGAAGATGTTGACTGTAGGGGCTGTTGGTACGGAGTCAGGGAGAATGGGACGATACAGGTGTATGTGGCTGAGAGTTATTTTGTACTTTTGCTTGAAGTTCATTTCTGTAACAGAAATTGTTTTCCACTGTCGCTTGTGTGATACATTGTTTTCAGTGGGTTTCTGTTTTTTCTATAACATTTGGGTTAAAAAAAAAAAAAAAAAAAGTTTAAAGGGAAATAACTAGAACGAAATGTGTACTAGTGAGTTCATGTTCAGTGAGAATTTGAATGGAGAAACTTTCCTGAATGCATACCACGCAACTTGGAAGTGCTTAGTCCCAAGCTAAAAAAAAAAAAAAAAGAAGAAGAAGAAGAATAAAAAAAAAAAAGGTCCAGCTTTCGTGTGGTGTACTTTGTGTGAAATGGATTTTAGGTGTGCTCATGGAGGGCGCAACGACTGCATGAAGCGTGTTTCGTCAAAATGGCATAAAAGACTATCAAAAATGGTGGTGAAAGGAACACCTTCAGTTGTACAAGCATTGAACAAGGCCGAGGCAGAGTCTAGTGGGGACCTGGAGCAGCAGGTGACAAATGTCGAGGTGATGCTGTGTGTTGCTGGTGGCTGACGCGAATCTGTCCCAGTGTCAACACCGATCGTCTTGGCAACTTGACCGATCGTCTTGTTCCTGACACTAGTGACAGCAGCAGAACTGCTCAAGGTATGTCTGTCCCTGTTGCTTCTACTGTCAGTTAGCTCCACTCCCCCCACCCACACCCCAGCCCCGAAAAAAAAAACCCACCCACACCCCAGCCCCGAAAAACGGAGGGAGAGAGGGTATGATAACCGTATGAAGGGTATGTATACACGTGTATGACTGACTGTGTGTGTGTGTGTGTGTGTGTGTGTGTGCGCGTGTGTGGTGGTGGGAGTGGGGTGGGGTGTGTGAAAAAAAGAGGAGGACATTATATTGTTGTTATGATTATTACTATTATCATTATTATTGCTCTTGTTATTTTTTTTCTTTAAGGAGATGGTCAGCTAGATACGTGCTAGGTGTGTGTGTGTGTGTGTGTGTGTGTGTGTGTGTGTGTGTGTGTGTAGTGCACTAGTGCTAGTTGCTGCAAGTGTTTGAATAAGTGTGGGTACAGTGCAATGAGTTGGCTGCAAGAATTGCGCGATATAAGATCCGTATAAAAGTTTGAGGTAAGAAAACTCTCTCTCTCTCTCTTCTTTTTTTTTTTTTTTTTTTATCATGGAATACTAAAATTTACTCCATTGAATACTGGTTCAATTTTGAGGAAGACAGGTTTGGAATTATTCAGTACAGAACCAATCGAGATTAAGAATTTATTAAACGAAACTCGAAAGAAATCTAACATTAGTGCAACTTTGGCAAAGATTTTTTTTGGTGTAGAAAATGTTAACTCCACTTTGAAATAGATGAAAACATATATGGCTAACTCAGAGAACATCACCAAAAGAGGTAAGGTTGTATGAACTGACATGGAAAATAAATCATAACATGAAATTTATCCAGCTTTTAGTTTTATTCTTTTGCAGAAAGTGAAAGTATCATTAACAAATAAGTGAGATACCTGTGTTGTGTACAGATGAAAGCGACTTCATAGAACATTGATTTCTTTTTCCACTGTTCTCCAGTCAAGAAACTTGGAAAAACATGAAAAATTTGATCTCATCTAGTATCGGTCAATCTGTACCATACCATACCATACCATACCACCATACCATACCATACCATACCATACCATACCATACCATACCATACCATACCATACCATACCATACCATACCATACCATACCATACCATACCATACCATACCATACCATGCCATGCCATACCATACCATGCCATGCCATACCATGCCATGCCATACCATACCATACCATACCATACCATACCATACCATACCATACCATACCATACCATACCATACCATACCATACCATACCATACCATACTGGAATAGGCTATTCCTGAGCCTTTAGTCTGTCTTTTTCAAACAAAACTGGTAATTCCTACACTGTAAACTTTTTTTGCGTGGGTGATAATAGCGCCGAAATCTGAAAGTTTATCTAATGACGGATCTATGGTCTGCCCAATGATTATCCAGACTGGCCTTAAAGCTGTCGAGAGATGGTGCCTTAATCACGTACCAAAGGCTTATGTAGTGACATTGAGGATGTGCAACGTTGTGCAATGAAAACACTGAGCCATCTCACAGACAAACTGTGTACCTGAGAGATTGAAATTTCTGAAGCTTCCGTGTCTTGAGCACCGCTGTCTTTGGAGTGATATGATGGAAACCTATAGGTACCTCAATGGAATGTACAACACCCAAAACCTATGTTTGAGAAGGACATGAAAAGCCAGTGACAAGGAAATTCAATGAAGCTGAAGAAGAAAAAGAAACACCCGAAGGTGCTGGGGAGGACCCAGAGAAGCACCGTCCTCACCTGCCTTTAGAGCAGTCCTGTACCACCCTTGGAGGCCTGCGCTGTGTTGACAATAATGGGTACAGGCACGCACAGGACACTCCGTTAAGATATCAAGGGACATAACTGCTCCTGAACAGAGGTAAATCAGGCTACAGGATGCAACTCGTAACAGCCTTAAAGTCGCATCCCCATGGGTGTACCAGCCCATGCAGAGCCCACCTGGCGAAAAACACACCCTCCAGCTGCCGAGCACACCCCACAGACCCAACCACCCTGCCCACGGACAGAGATGAAGACAGTGCAACTCCAGACACAGCCAAGCTTTCGCCATACGGTCTTATGTGCCCTCAAGAGAGAATCCAAAGTTGTAGTCTTTCCCACTGTCAACAGGACTTTCCTGTGGTCGAAGAGTAGAAGAAGAGTAGAAGCAAATTAGCAGTTTGAGCAAACTTCTCGAACAGGATCAATAACACTTGGAGCGATCTCCCAGAGTCAGTGGTTTCTGCACCATCAGTGGATGCTTTCAAAAGAAGACTTGATGAACATTGGAAGAATCTACCGTCATTGTACAACCCTACTTGCCAAGAATAACTTTTGAAAAACAATCAGAGCTTGCATGCAATGCTTAAAATCAAAGTTAGAATTAGATAGACGAATAGACTCTTTAAAAGTAGAGCTTCAATTGCTCTTACTATACTATACTATACTATATACTATACTGTACTATACTGTACTGTACTATACTATACTATATATACTATACTATATACTATACTATACTATACTATACTATACTATACTATACTATACTATACTATACTATACTATACTAATAGGGTAAGCTAGACAATCAAATAGATCTGCAAGCAGAAGCAGCGCTCAATGTACTTAGTTAATAAATCAACTTACTGCATATAGATATGTATTTGTGTATAGTAGTGTACTATAAGGCTGTGCTTAGAAATCAACTTACTGCATATCTGTATTTGCTTAGTAAAGTAATAGTAGTGTAATATAGGGCTGGGATGTACTGAATAAATCAACTTACTGCATATACTGTATTTGTGTATAGTAGTGTAATATAGGGCTGGGATGTACTTAATAAATCAACTTACTGCATATATAAATATATAACTATACTATATAATAGAAATAAAACACATGAAGGGGGGGTGACGTTGGTGCCCTTGTATAATAAGTCCTTTTGTCAAATTTTCGGTCTTACAACCTTCAGTTTTTATTTCTACCTATATATTTTACCGGGGCTAGCTAAACATACGAGGAAAGGCTTTTTACGTGAGTGGGTTTTAAGGAGAAGTTTTTATTATTGCTTATATATATATATATATATATATATATATATATATATATATGTGTGTGTGTGTGTGTGTGTGTGTGTGTGTATAGTAGTGTGATAAATTTTTTTTAGGGCTGGGGATGTACTTAATAAATCAACTTACTACATATACTGTATTTGTGTATAGTAGTGTAATATAGGGCTGGGCCTGATTCCTTGCACTCTTATTTTCCACAATTCATTATACCACCATTTAACTAAAACCAAATAAGGTAAGGTAAGTAATGTTGCTTATAGCCCAGCCGACCACAAGGGGGCCGTATCAGAGCTGTCACCGCGTTGAAATCAACTCACAGATCATATTTGAAAATTTTTTTTTAAAATCATTCATACACCCGTTTAAAATACACCTTCTTGAAACACACCAGACATCAAATGCATTAGATAAGCACAATAACAATGACTTTTCATCGCATAAAGAAATGTTATCTCTGTGCCACAAAGTAGAGCTAGAAAAAGCCACAGAATGAAGAAAAAATAACAGCGATGCGCCCAGCAGTTGAGGCACAGAAAGGCTGAAATAAAATATAAAGAAATCTGGAATGTGTGAACAGCAAAGCAGTTTGCCACAGAATACAGAGAAAGCAACTGCATGTTGTCTGCTAGAGACAAAAGAGAGTAAGCAGATGTCTTATTGCTGTGTGAACAGCAAAGCAGTTTGCCACAGAATATAGAGAAAGCAACTGCATGTTGTCTGCTGGAGACAGAAGAGAGTTAGCAGATATCTTATTGCTGTGTGAACAGCAAAGCAGTTTGCCACAGAATACAGAGAAAACAACTGCATGTTGTCTGCTGGAGACAGAAGAGAGTAAGCAGATGTCTTATTGCTGTGTGAACAGCAAAGCAGTTTGCCACAGAATACAGAGAGAAACAACTGCATGTTGTCTGCTAGAGACAGAAGAGTTAGCAGATGTCTTATTGCTGTGTGAACAGCAGCAAAGCAGTTTGCCACAGAATACAGAGAAAACAACTGCATGTTGTCTCTGCTAGAGACAGAAGAGAGTTAGCAGATGTCTTATTGCTGTGTGAACAGCAAAGCAGTTTGCCACAGAATACAGAGAAAACAACTGCATGTTGTCTGCTGGAGACAGAAGAGAGTTAGCAGATGTCTTATTGCTGAGTGAACAGCAAAGCAGTTTGCCACAGAATACAGAGAAAACAACTGCATGTTGTCTGCTGGAGACAGAAGAGAGTAAGCAGATGTCTTATTGCTGTGTGAACAGCAAAGCAGTTTGCCACAGAATAAAACTGCATGTTGTCTGCTAGAGACAGAAGAGAGTTAGCAGATGTCTTATTGCTGTGTCGGCGACAGAGAGAAAACTCGGACAGCAAGGCTTTCCCACTGCCATAGCTTGAAAGATGTTGACATGGTACAGTATAAAACTCTAAATTCTAATGTTTTCTTCTTGTGCTTAAGGCACAAGTGTTAAAAAGTAAATGTTAGATATATTGAGCAAACACAAGTCCACTAGCTACACTGATCAGATGTAATGATAATAATGATTATTATGGCTTAATCTTACATCATAAGCCCTAAGCGCTTACAAATACATAAAAGGTTAAAAATAACATAAATGAAACCAATAAGAAGATGAATATTGCAATAAGTACCATGCATCTACAAACAAGGGGACAGATAAAATGACACCCACCCATGCACACACAGAAACACACACACACACACACACACACACACACACACACACACACACACTCACTCTCTCTCTCTCTCTCTCTCTCTCTCTCTCTCTCTCTCTCCTCTCTCTCTCTCTCTCTCTCTCTCACACGCACACGCACACGCACACACACACACACACAGACTCAGAGCTGAGCACACACACACAGTGACAACACTGAACAGCGTTTTTTAAGTGCATGCAACAGTGCTTAGTAGTCATCATGATCATTGTACACTTAAATTATGCCTTCTAATTTCTTTTAAGTAGCATTAAACTGTTTCATAGAATTCACACACACACACACACACACACACACACACACACACACACACACACACACACACACACACTTGCGCGCGCACACACACACACACACACACACACACACACACACACACATATGCACACACATGCACACACTAAATTATGCTTTCTTATTTCTTTCTAAGTAGCATTAAGCTGTTTCATAGTATTCACACACACCCCCCCCCACACACACACACACACACACACCCACACCCACACACACACACACACACACACACACACAGTCATCTTCGAACTCTTCAAATATGCTTTTGAACTTCTTTTAAAGTAGCACTGAGCCATTTTATAGTATCACACACACACACACACACACACACACACACACACACACACACACACACTGACTCACTCGAAACCAATTTATTGTCAGATTAACTCAAAGTTGTGACTGACACACACACACACACACACACACACACACACACACACACACACACACACACACACACACACACACACACACTATCATTACCAAAGATTTCAATCACACTCGCCAGTATCAACAGTTACCTCTTAAAATTTGGACATCAGATATGAAATCAATATTAATAACATTTGTCTTGTCCTATGACTTAACAATAGAAAGGAAAATATATCACATACATTTATTGTAAGAAACTGCCACAGCACAGGACAAATCATTCTATGTGACAACCTCCCATGGCACACTCTCCACACTTGCTACAAGAACAATTACAATGAACACAATGCCCTGTTGTTAAAAACTGACAGTGCTGAGGTTTGCAAGAGTGGGAGGGAAGGATGGGGTGGGAAAGCAGACCTGACTGGACTGGCTTTTCATAGATTTGTTTACCTCTCCTAAAAAATATCATCATTGCCCTTGTATCCAAATTAAGTTTACAGAACCACAGGCCATGCCAAACAATTCAGTTTGATTTGTCCAGCAAACCATTTTTCTGGATGGAATTGAACACATGTACCAGAGAGTGATTTTGATTGGAGCTCATTTCTTTAACAGAAATGTTTTCATCCGTTGCTGGTGGGTATCACATTGTTTTCAGTGAGTTTCTATTTTTCTTTTAAGATTTTGGGTTTCAAAAAAAGGATTCAAGGGAAGTAACTAGAATGAACTGTATAGTGAGTTCATGTCCAGAGGTTTTGAATGGTGGGAAAAATTGAGGGCAGATCAGGTATTGTTTTGGATTGGTGAACTGCCATCTGGTTGTCTGCTGGTCTGTCTAAATGACATGATGACTGAATGGTTGAACACAGAGCCTTCATTACATTCATGTGGTAAGGATTTCATAGTTGTTGTTTTTTTGTTTGTTTTTTTTTTTTTTTTTGGTTTTTTTTTAATTATTTTTATACTGGGTTGATTTCTGCCAGTTTGCTGATAGAAAGTAATTACAGTTGGAGTTTACATTCAGTTGATATTTCTTTTTGGTACAATTTCTTTACAGTACAATTTAGCATGTATTTTTGACTTAAGTGGATGTAGGTTTACACATAAATATTTTTGGAAAGATTTCTGTTTAGCACAGCTGCCTACTTGTTTGGCAGTGTTGATTTAAAACACATATTTGGAATTCTTTTGGCCTTGTAACACAAACTCAACACTGATCTTTTTAAGAGAAATGATTTCAGTTTGAACCCAGCCCTTCAAGCTAGCTTTAACTTAGGTTCCTGTGGATGGATCAAGAGTCAACTTGGAATAAGTGTCTGGAACTGAAAAGTTATTTTTTCCAAAGGATTTTTACCAATTATTACTTTTTGTGTACCGTGTCTTAGCAGTCCTGTGACTCTGGGTGTTTTCAAGGGCCATTTCTACCATTTCTACTGTTCGTATTGTTCCAGCTGTTCATACTGGACCTTGTGTTCCCATTGATCCTGAGCATGGGAATGTGCTCTCTCTCTCTCTCTCTCTCTCTCTCTCTCTCTCACACACACACACACACACACACACACACACACACACACACACACTCACTCACACACGTGTGCCTGCACACACACACACACACACACACACACACACACACACACACACACACACACACACACGTGTGCACACACACACACACACACACACACACACACACACACACACACACACAAATACACAGACACACACACACAGACAGACAGACAGGCAGACACGCTCACACACACACACACCCTGTGTGACACACAAACACACACACACACACACACACACACACACACACACACACACACACACACACACACACACACTTGCATGCTAATTGCTATACTGTGTGAAAATGACAACTTTTGAGGCATGTACAGTGCCCTTTACTGATAGTTTGTGCTTTGAATCCAGACAACTGCAAACAATTCCTACATTGCTGATTCTATGCAAACAACAGCATCAAATATTATAACAATAATAAAGTAATATTCCCTTTCATTCTTACACTTCCAGTGCTTATAAACAACCTGGACTCAAAATAGTAAAGGAAATTATTTTTTCAGTTTTATTTCTATTCATCCATGATTTTTTTTAATATATCAGTTTGGGTTTTTATAAAGCATTAAAACTGTAGAAAGTTTGAAAATGGTAATGTCCGTGATTTTCATCAAATTAGAAAATGTCAGATGTCTCATATTCCCTGGCTCATTGAATGTAAACATATGTGACACCTAAAATACAAACATACACTTATGGAATGCTATGTCTTAGTTAAATTAAATGAAAGTCAGTGTTCTTAAAATAAAGCAGATGGGTTAAAAATAATAAAAGTGCGCATTGAGAAGGACACTCACACACACACACACACACACACACACACACACACACACACACACACATGGGCATGCGCGCATGCACACACACACACACATGCGTGCACGCATGCACGCACGCACACATGCACACACACACACACACACACACACACACACACACACACACACACACACACAGAGGATTCTTACCCTTCTTGAAACTTCTTCAATTCTGAGAGCCAATTTCAAGGCCTTGGAAACCCATGAAAATCAATAAAATGTGGTTCTGTAGAACAAACCTCCTTGAAAACCTTTGAAAATCAAGCTGTCGACTCCAAAAATTTTTAACATGGGCAAAAAAACAAAAAAAAACAAACAAAAAAAAAAGGCATTTGATTTTTCTGCGTTCAGGTTGATTTTTTTTTTTTTAACGTTGTTGTGATCCCGCATTGTCGTCTGCTATTTACCCAAGGAGATAATTTGTAAACTAACGCAAGTTTTCAATTCTACGCATGCGCGAAAATCTTGCGCTTCCGGCTTGTTCAGTTCCTGTGTTTTTTTATCTGTCTATGGCTGGATAAACCCGCGTATTTTGACTGGGCGAGAGAAGACAAGGCAAACAAACATGTCTGCTACTGCACAGTCTGCAAAAAAAGTTTCGATGTACGAGCAGTGGGCGAGAATGCCCTGGTTAGCCACAGCAAAGGAAAAAGCATATATAGCTCTATTGGCGTTGAGCAAATCTTCGGCAGCGATACCCATCTCGCACAAGTTTTTCTTACAAACAATACGGCAGCAGCAGCGTCGAACGCGAATGTTGTGTCGCCATTAAATCCTGATCCTGATGTGTCCGTGTTTAAATCTAGTACCACCAGTTCTTAATCTTCAACTTTAGAATACTAAACTCAGGGGGGCTGTTTAGACGAAAAACAAAAAGTGTCTTAGGCTCACCTCGATGCGCTAAGTTGAATGGAACCCTCAGCTAAGCTGTACGACCACTCCTTTCCCATGAAACTGCGACAATACACAGTAAGCTGAGTACTCCTTCCCCACCTCCACGCCATTTTGAGCATGATCCAAAATTAAAAAAAAAAAATTACAACACGTGATCAGCAGTCAAAATGGCTTGCAGGTGGTTGCTCTGGCTGTGATCGGCTGAGCTTACTGTGTATTTGTCGCAGTTTCATGGGAAAGTAGTGGTCGTACAGCTTAGCTGAGGGTTCCATTCAACTTAGCGCATCGAGGTGAGCCTAAGACACCTTTTGTTTTTTCGTCTAAACAGCCCCCCTGAGTTTAGTATTCTAAAGTTGAAGATTACCCCAGTTCTTCAGCCACAGTGGACTCGTTTTGCTCAAAGACAGATGTGCTGAAATCTGAAATTCTTTGGACACTGCACACTGTCAACGCGCACCATAGCTTCAGCTCTTGTGAACAGAATTCTCAGCTTTTTCAGACAATGTGTCCAGATAGTCAAATCGCCGAAGGATTTCAGTGTGGTGATAGGAAATAAGGTGTTTGGCATTGCACCTCATTTTCAATGTTTCATTCATTGTTTAAAAAAAGAACACAAGAAGAATCAAATTTGAGCAGTTTGCTGTGAGTGTGAGCATTGACGTTACAGACTTTTAGCAATTTATTTTATTTTATTTTATTTTTTTTGTACAAAAAATGACTTTCCAGTTAGTACCAACAGTACTTCTGTTTCTGCTGTGTGAAGTAACGGCTGATCAAGTTGACCTAGGGCAGAAAACAGGTATGGGGCGTATCCATATATTTTTTAAAAAAAATTATTTCTGTCAGTAGGGGGCTTAGTGTGTGGTGTCCTGCATATGTTGGATCAGAACAGGCACTACAGAACACTACCAAAGTGACTCGGTGTCACACTGTCACTCTTGCACACACGCATTCATGATAGCATTTTTTCCTTACAAACACGCAATCCCACTAGTCAACCAAAAGGCGCACTACAGAATATTTTTTTTTCTTCTTCCCCTCTCCTCTGGGGAAAACACTTTACTAATTGAACAATTCTAGCATCACACTCAAGTAATTATCAAAAAAATTCTATACATGTTTCTCTCTCTTCACATTGAGAGATAAATCAAGTTACTAATTTATATGAATGAAGACTTTCAAGATTCCTCCTCCTTGCTAGAGAAAGAATACACACATTCTCCAAGAATAAAAAGTCATGGCCTTCTGCACAACATTGGCCCAAGATCAGACCAGGAGAATAAACAATCTATGTATTCATGATGCCATACCTGCATCAGAGAAAGCACTGGCCCCTTACTGTCATGATCCCTGTCTGCATCAGAAAAAGTGCCCTTGAACTCTCCAGTCACTGGGGAAACGATGACATCCGACTCCTCTACACATATATACATTCACCTTCACACAAGCAAGTTAGACATAAATAGTACATGATGATTTTTTTCATTGTTTTCAAAGGAATAAAGCAAAGAATAGATGTGTAATATATCAAGTAGTTTTTGCTGTAAAACATAGTCACTTCAACAAACAAATTAAGCATAAATACCACTTGATTTAAATAGGCAGTAGCACACAATTCACTGTCAAATGTGAACACACTGTGATCATAAAGAAAGACAAAACAGCAGTTCATAGTCTTTCCCTTGAGGACAGAACTTACACCTGTCCATGAATATTCATACACGTGACAACAAATCTGCCGTGACATTTTGTGTTCCAGGCACTGGTTCAATAGTAATTTATTTGAATTCCTGCAATGCCAAAGACCACCTTAATAATCTGTTGTTCTTAGTCTTTGATGATTGCAGGAACGTCAATGGCCTGTGGTTGGTCTGTAACCTAAACTTTCTTCCAGTCAAGAACCTGGCGAACTTCTCACATGCCCATACAATAGCCAAGCACTCTCTCTCAATAGTGGAGTATTTCTCCAGTGTCTTTGAGAATTTTTACTGGTGTATTGTAGGGATGTAACAAAGCATTTTTTCCTGCAAAAGTGCTGCTCCCATTCCTTTGGAACTGGCATCGGTTCTCAAAATAAAGTCTTCTGAGAAGGAGGGTAATAAAAGAAGAGGGTTACAGAAAATGAGTTGAGGGTGTTCTGAACACACTCTAAGTCTAAAGCCTTCTGGCAATCATCAGACCGCACAATACTTTTGTTCATCGTCCCTTTCGTCAATTCAATCAAAGGGGCCATCAGGGACACAAAGTGGGGTACATATCGTCTATAAAAGTAAGACAATAATCTGATGAGTGACCTGATCTGTTTCTTTGTAGTACACGTGTTTGTGTAAGGATAAAATCTTTTCCACTTTTCTTCCTTCTGGCATTTTCCCCACTGAAATAGTGTGACCCCAAAACACGAGAGTTTGAAAATCGGCACAAATTTTGGATGGCCTTGCAGTTAGACCGAAACTAAGGAGTTTGGAAAAAACAGCTCGTAAGTTAGAAAGGAGGTCACTCATGACTTTGCAGCCAGCAAAGTATCGTCAAAAAAAAACTGACTGCACCACATTCATGGAGTTTCAGGGCTCACATCATTCTGGCAAAAGAAGCTGGGGCATTTGGCAAGCCGAATGGCATTTTCATCCATTGGAAAAGTCCGAACTTTTCCTTGTCAGCTTCAGCCATTGGGATCTGCCAGTATCCTTTAGTTAAGTCTACTTTCACAAAATAATTTCCTTCTGAGAGCTGACACAGAAGTTCTTCAATGTCTGGGATGGGCTCTGCATCGAGCACACTTGAACATCGTCTCAGCTCTTACGAAACAGCCCCCGCAGGCAGGCCTCGTGCGGGGGTGTTTCTTGACTAACCTGAGCCCACCCCTTTTTCTGATCTTTCCTTTTTTTTCTGCCTACCGTGTCTTTTACTATCTCTTTTTCCCCCATAAAGTCTCCCCACTGGAACTGCAGTCTCTGTTTCGTCTAGTGTCTGCCCACCCGGCTCTTTAATCTGTACTTTATCTATACTTACAAGACTTCTTCGGAACACTTCTCCTTTTCTCAGCGGTCTTCTTCAGACCCAGGGTTGCAACCTTGCCGTGGTCGGAGGGCTTGCGTGGTCCTGTGATCCCTTAGGCTTTGCTGGCGGGGGCATCAATACTTGAAGATAGGCTAGTTTTTTAGAATGCTTCTAGGCCTGAAAAGTTGAAGATGCTGTCTGGCCTAAGCGCAACGTGGTAAGGAGTTGATGCCCCTGGTAGGGCTTCCCATGTGTCAGACAGGCTAAGGGTGAGGATCCTGACTAATAGTAACCCGCCTTTCTCCTTTTCTTGTTTTCTGCCTTTCGTATTTGGCTCTTTTCTATCTTCGTCTCCCCATCAAGTCTTCTTTCCCACACTCCTTTTCTCTCTGCGGTCTTCTTAAGATCCGCCGCGTTTGCCGTGCGGTGCGACCTGTGACGGAGGGGGGGATGAGATCCTGGTGATTGAGAGGGCCAGCGCCCTCAACACATTACTTTGGCTCGGACCTCTCCTAGACAGGAGGCACACATGGGCCTGTGTGTGTCAACCGGCTTCCCCTGCATGGGGTTAGGTCAAAACGGGCAGCCCCCCAGCTGGCCAAGGTAACCCCTGCAGTGCTCAGTTCTCTCTGTTCCCGGGAGCTGGGCATAATCGGGGGGATAGGGTAAGTTGGCGCTGCTTTGTTGTATATCCCTCCTGAAACCTGGAAGGGGTCCAAGAAAAGAGTTTCTTGGCCCTGGCCCCTAAGTTGGACTCGATGGTGGGGTGGGTAGGGGAGGGACGAATTCCTAAATCATATACCATGGCCTCAATATCAAAACTCCCTTCCAAAAGGAGAAAGAGAGACAAAGTGAGATCTGATGGTGATCATGATTCTGACTCGGAATCAGAAATCCGAACAGAGTCTGGATCGTGGCCTTCGTGGTTGGTGGTGGAGGGCGCTGATGAAGACAAACCTTTGTCTGCACTCAGCCCCTTTGCAATCCAGAAAGGTTTCAGTTGTCTGTCAGGAAACCTAAAATCAATCAAACGTCTGAGAAATGGGTCATTTCTGGTGGAATGTGGTACAAAATGTCAATCAGATCGGCTCCTGAAATCTACAACTCTTGTTGACCGAAAAATCAAAGTGTCGCCTCACAAGAACCTAAATTCTTCAAAGGGAGTCATTCGCTGCCCAGACTTGAAAGGAGTATCGGAGGATGAGATAAGGTTCGAACTGAAATCCCAGGGAGTCATGGATGTGCGAAGAGTCACAATTCGCAAGGGTTCTGAAAGAGTGCCAACAAATACCCTCTTTCTGACCTTCTGCACCCCTTCGCTGCCACAGTCTATCAAGGTGGGCTATTTGAACGTCAAGGTTAGCCTGTATGTTCCATCCCCGATGCGTTGTTTTCCGGTGCCAGAGTTTGGCCATGTGCGGGATCGATGCTCTGGGGAGGGATTTGTGGCGTCTGCTGCCAACCGAGCCACGAGATGCCGTGCGTTCATCCGGCGCGTTGTGCAAACTGCGGAGGCGGCCACCATCCTCCTCTCTCGAGTGTCCGGTTTGGCGCCAGGAAAGTAGTATCCAAGGGTGAAGACGGAAAGAAAGATTCCATTCCACGAGGCAAAAAGGTTGGTTCTGGGCAGTCCGCAGCATCCGAACAAGTCCTACTCTCAGGTTGTGAACAAAGTTTCTACAGTATCTGTCTCCTGTCAGACAGACACCTTTAGTTTTTCCAAGACTCTGCAATCGAAACCATCTGCCCCCAGCGGAGGCAAGAAATCCGCTACCCCTGTGATAAACTCCCATGGTGGTGGCGTAAAACCTGCTGCCTCCCATCTGCCCAGCAGACACAGGTTGGGAGACTCTCTGCTTCGACAGCTCCCCTCCCCCAAAAAAACCCCCTGTTCCTCCCAAGGGCACTCGCGGCCCCCAAGCGGTGCCTCATCAAGGCACGATCCCAGGGAAGCCCTCTGGTGTAGAGGTCATTGAGGTGGATTGCCCATCATCTGCCTCCGGAGCTTCCAAGAAAAAAAAAAAAAGTCCAGAGAAAAGACATTCAAGTTTGGAAACACGCAATCCATATTCTCCTTTGCAGTCGGATGATGATGAGACAGTAATGGACTGAGAAGTGTTGCCATCTCTCCATCCTCATGGATTCAATATCTCACTGGAACATTCGAGGTTTGAATTCTAATTTTGAAGAGCTGCAGCTCCTCTGTCAACATTTAAAACCTGCTGTCTTAGCTCTTCAAGAGACTCTGATACGCTCTGACAAATCTTTCTCTTTATCGGGTTTTAATGTTCTTTCTCTAACCAGCACAGCCTTCTGCAGTTGGAGTGACGGGTGGTGTGTCGTTGCTTATCCACAAATCTCTTCTGTTTAGCCCTGTCTACCTCAGTTCTCCCCTCCAAGCTTTAGCTGCCAGAGTCTCTCTGCATAAAACGGTCACTATTTGTTGTCTATATCTGCCTCCTTCTGTATCCATCAGTCGACAAGAACTGGTCAGCCTGATTGAGGAGCTTCCACGACCTTTTTTGCTGTTGGGCGATTTCAATGGGCACAATCCTCTTTGGGGTAGCGTTGATACTTCGTCTAGAGGTCTCCTTCTGGAAAACGTCTTCTCAGAGCTTGACCTGTGTTGTCTTAATGATGGATCTCCAACCTTCCTCCACTCTGCTACTGGTGCTCTCTCATGTTTGGATCTGTCAGTGTGCGACCCCTCGCTGGTCCTGGACTATGAGTGGTCGGCACTTGACGATCTGCATGGGAGTGACCATTTTCCAATTGTTCTAAAATCCAAAATAACTGAAAGCCGCACTGTTCCAGAACATCTAAATTTCAACAAGGCGAACTGGGATCTTTTTGCAGGAACTGTCCGTGGGGAACTCACAGAGGAAGTTCTACAAAGTCCGGATCCCGCAGAAACGGTTTCCAATATCCTCATAAAAAATGCGCCAAGGCCTCCATTCCAACTTCCTCAAACAAACCCCAAATGCCAAAGAAGACACCCTGGTTTAATTTTGACTGCCAACAAATCTCAAAAGTACGTAAACGGGCTCAGCGTCAGGTATACCAACGACCCTCTGGTCCTAACGCCCGAGCCCATCAGAAACTCCGTGCTAAATCGAGACATACTTTCAAAATCAGTAAACGTCGGTCTTGGAGAAACTTCTGCTCCGGACTGACATCTAAAACTTCAAAGAAAAAAGTTTGGAACATCATCAGAAAAATCAAAGGGAAGAACACCAACCCCTCCATTCATCACCTGAAACTTGCCGATGCTTTGATCACTGACAAACAAGCTGTTGCCAATCTGTTGGCCTCCACCATCCAGCAGAACTCCTCTTCTTTAAATAAATCTGCAGCCTTTTTAAGAAATAAGCAAATTAGAGAGAAATCTTCATACAATTTCACATCAGACAACTCTGAAGCTTACAATCTGCCTTTCTCGATTAGCGAACTAAAATCAGCTTTGCAAACCTGCAATGACTCTGCCCCTGGTCTGGATGACATTCATTATCAGGTTTTGAAAACACCTTCCAGAAAGCTGTCTCCAGACCCTTCTCAAAGTCTATAACCATATCTGGACCACAGGGTGCTTCCCGCCCGCCCTCCTGGCGGAAAGCCCTGATCATTCCAATCCCCAAACTGGAAAGGACCCTACCAACCCATCAAACTATCGCCCAATAGCTCTGACCAGCTGCCTGTGTAAGCTGATGGAAAAGATGGTCAACTCCCGTCTGATGTGGAAGCTGGAAACCGACGGCCTTTTGGCCAGTGAACAGTGCGGGTTCCGCAAGTACCACTCGACAGTTGACCATTTTAATCCGTCTAGAAACCACCATACGCAACGCCTTTGTCAATAAGCAGCATGTGGTCGCTATCTTTTTTTTCGACCTAGAAAAAGCATATGACACCACGTGGAAATCAGGGATCCTTATGGATTTGCATAAACTTGGTTTTCGTGGCTATCTGCCTATGTTTATCGAAAACTTTCTGGCTGATCGACAGTTCCAGGTGCGTGTTGGCACCACACTCTCGGACATCCATGGGCAGGAGTTGGGGTGTACCTCAGGGGAGCATCCTTTTTCTCCTGCCCTTTTCAGCATTAAGATCAATGACATTGTGAAATCGGGTAAGCCAGGGCTCTGAGTCTTCTTTGTTCGTTGACGACTTCGCGCTGTACGCAGTTGGAGCTTCTTACGCCAGCGTACAGCGGCGACTCCAACTTTGTGTCAACAGGATTCAACAGTGGGCCGAGGACAACGGGTTTACCTTTTCACGTACAAAAACCCAGTCAATCCATTTTCACAATTTTCGTCATTTTTTGCTGATCCTGAAATTCTTCTGGATAAGACCACCATTCCAGCTGTTAAGGAAGCGAATTTCTGGGGGTTTTTTGATCAAAAACTGAACTTTCTCAGCCATATTAAAAACCTCAAAACTTCTTGCCAGAAAGCTCTGAATATTCTGCGGGTCGTAGCACACACTGACTGGGGCGCTGATAAGAAAACTTTGCTGCACCTCTACAGAGCCCTGGTCCGTTCCAAACTGGACTATGGTTGTGCTGTGTATGGCTCTGCAAGACCGTCCTACCTCAAACTCTTAGACCCTATCCACCATCAAGGGCTTCGTCTATGTCTTGGAGCATTCCGCACCACCCCTGTGTACAGCCTGTACGCAGAGGCAGGTGAACCCTCACTGTCCAACCGCAGGTTGAAACTATCTTTGAACTACTATATCAGACTGTTCTCTGAACCAGAAAACCCTGCCTATGACTGTGTCTTTGACCCTCAGTTCCAAAACAAATTCGAAAACAACCTACCTGTATTCCGTCGTTTGGCCTTCGTATGCAGCCTCACGCACGGAATGCAGGTCTAGACCTAGGAGTTGTGTCTGATTTTTCCAAGTTTCCAGATGAGCCTCCGTGGACCCTTTTCACACCAGACATTCGTTTTGATCTTGCAGCTTTTCGCAAAGAGTCCACCAGCTCTCTGGCATACAAGGCGTTGTATGCTGAGCTGAGTTCAAAACTCCCATCCTATCAGAAAATTTTCACTGACGGTTCCAAGTCTGAAGATGGAGTGGCCTGTGCAGCCTACTGCCCTGGGTGCTCCTTCTCAAATACTGTTAGAACATATTCCTTCAGACGCTTCTGCCTACTCTGCTGAACTTACAGCTCTGGTTCTGGCACTAAGAATAATCTCACAGTCTCCAAAGAGGGACTTTCTGGTTTTGTCGGATTCGCTGTCGGCTTTGGAGGCCATATCTGGCCGCAACCTTCAGCACCCCGAACTTTTACACTTTTTTGACCTTTTTACCAAGTTGACAGCGGAGGGTTACAACATTCTTCTGGCTTGGGTTCCCGGTCATGTTGGCATCGGAGGGACGAAATGGTGGATCGTTTGGCCAAGAATGCCACAAGAGAGAAACTGTCAAACACACCTATCCCCTGCTCGGATCTGAAACCCAAAATTACGATTATGTAAAAGACCTCTGGCAGGAGGATTGGAATACACAGACGGATACAAACTCTTTCAGATCCGTCCAAACCTAAAGGAGTTCCTCCATCTTCGTCTGGTGGTCGTAAAGAAGAAACAGTTCTGTGCCGGCTGCACACCGGCCATTCGTATTTGTACCCATTCCTACCTTTAAAGAGTGAAGAAGTTCCTTGGTGCATTCCGTGTCATGTGCCACTCACAATGAAACATATTCTTTTAGAGTGTTGGGATTTGCACGATGTGAGACACAAACATTTTACAGCAGATTCCATGAAAACCTTGTTCAGAGATGTTCCGCCTGACGCGA